>RJWT010019560.1:0-18337 GCA_004365215.1 Cuniculus paca | reverse complement strand
TTACTTTGTGAACATCCCCATCCTGTGCAAGAGGAGTCCTAGGAGATTTGGTGAGTGCTACACTGGCCCCGGAGGGGGTGAGGGGTGGCCTGTGTACACTGTAAAGGAGAAAAAGAGACTTGCTCTCCCCGCTCCCCACTTTTGCTCTGGCTGCTTTTGCTGGCTGCTGCCTTGAAGTGTTGCCCCGGTGCCATGCCAGCCTGGCTTGTGGCCAGCTGATTATGGACTGAAACCTCCACAAACAGTGAGCTAAATAAACCTTTCCTTCCTTCATTTTGGGTGTCTGGTATTTTGTCCCAGTAACGAGAGAAAAGTAACTGAGACGGGGACATTCATAGCAATAAATGCATATGTAAGCAAAGAAAAAAGATCTAAAATCAACAATTTAAGAAACTCAAGAGAAAATGAAATCCATTGTAAGCAGAAAGAAAAAAGCAATAAGGGGCTATAGTATAAGCGCATGAATTTGAAAGCAGGAAATTAGTAGGACAAAAATCAATAAAATAGCTACCTCTTTGCAATGATCAGTAAAATTAACAACTTCTAACTGCCTAAAGAACAACTAATGAGAAAAAATACAGATTACTAATATCAGAGAGGAAGAAAAGGCCCTCCACACTAATTTCATGGGCATCGACACATCAGATAAAAATATTCAGGCCAACCCTCTGCTACAAATTTCATAATTTAGATTCTTTGGTGCAATCTAGAAACGCACCCAGGAAGAACCAGATACCATGTTCCTCTATTAAAGAAATGGAATCAACTATTAGTAACTGACAAAAACAGAGCACCGGCTCCTGGTGGCATTGCTGATTAATTCTACCAAATACTTTCAAAAGAGAAATGGATCTAATTCCCTCCACATTCTCTTCCAAAAGATAAAATACAGAGGACCGTTTTTGTTTTGTTTTTGTTATGGTTAATACATTGTGTCAACTTGCACAGTTTAAAAGTTTAACTGAGGGACTCAGCAGGGAGCCAGGGTTCTTACTTTGTAAATATCCTCATCCTGTGCAAAGGAGGGCAAGGACATTTTGTGTTGCACCCACCCTGAAGGGGGCGGGGGTGGCTTGTGTACAATTTGGGGTAGAGAAGAGGCTTGTTTTCTCTTTTGCGCTGGCTGCTGCCTTGAAGTGCTGTCCCTGTGCCGTGCCACCCTGTCTTGGACCCAGCTGATTATGGACTGAAATCTCCAGAAACTGTGAGCTCAATAAACCTTTCCTCGCTTCACTTTGGTGTCAGGTGTTTGTCTCAGCAGCGAAGGAAAAGTAACCAATACAGCATTTGGTACCAGTGGAAGGGGGTTGTTGCCGTGACTGCACCTGACCATGTGGTTCAAGAGCCTTTGGAAATGGCTTGTGGGAAGAGTTTGGAAGGGTTCAGAGCTGTTGCCTGAATGCATAGAGCTGGAACAGCTTAGGCTGTTCTGTAGGGGAGATTCTGGTCAGAGCTCAGGAGACCAGAAGGCTGACAGAGAGTCTGCCAGTAAAGACAAGGCTCAAGAGGTTTCTGCTGAGAAGAAGGACTGCATTGGGTGTTGGATTCCAGTTGATGTATGTTATGGCTTGGCAGAAAGTTTGTCTGCATTTTGCTCATGTCCAGAGACTTTGCCTGAGACTGAGATTAAGGATGGTGGACTGATTAATCTGGCAAAAGAAATATCAAGGCAGTCGAATGTTGAGGCTGTAGCATGGCTATTGTTGGGGGCTTTTAGCCAGATTTATATTGCAAATCAAGAGCACAGAGCCCAGCAGGGTGATTTAAAATGTGAGTTTGGCCAGAAAGGAAGCTCCAATAAAGTTATGGACTGTAAAGTTAAAGTTGAGAGCTCGATTGCTGAGGAACAGAGAAATAGAAAAGATGACCTGGAGACAGTGCAAAAAGCAGCAAGTCTTGAACCTTTGCAGCTTCCAAACTGCAAAGGTGAAAGACTTTGCTTTGAGGAGAAAGCCTCAGAGCACCATGTTCCAGAGTGGCGGCAGAGGCCCCAAGAGGTTCCAGAATGGCGGTGGCATAGAGAATCTGTTCCTCATAAGCAGGTTCAGAGTGCCCAGCGATCCAGGCACATGACCCCTACAGCCAAGAGAGAGGAAAGCCTGGCTACCGCTCCAACTGGCAGCAGGCCTCAGCATCATCCACAGGGTGCTGGTTTTAGGTGCACACAGAATGCACAAGCTCCGAGGTTAAGAAGGCTTCCACCCCGATTTCAGAGGGCCTGGGAGGCCAGGCAGTGTGCCCCTGAGAGGGCAGTGTGTGAAACTGTGAGTGTGAAGCCAAAGGTGCAATGGAGACCGCAGAAGTTTGGAAAAGCCAGGAACATGGGTCATCTAAGGAAACCTGCAATGGGGGAGCACAGCCAGCACAAGAGAGATGCCGCAAGATCGGTGACCACTAGAAGTGCCATGGGGTGGAACCACACAAGACCTTTGGAGCTCACAATTTGCCACAGATTGCTTCAGAGGCGGGACAAGCAACTATAGGATTTAACATTTACCCTGCTGGATTACGGACTTGTTTTGCTCCCAAGGCTTTGTACCCTCCTGTTTGTAACTTTTGGAATGAAAATGTTTGTCTCCTGCCCTTGCCTGTTAGAAGTGTTTAACCTTGTTCTCATTTGCACAGGGACTTGCAGCTAAGAGTTTGCCTTACATTTCAGAGACTTGGGACTTGGACTTTTCAGCAATGCTGAAACTGTTTCAATGCTGAAACTGTTAGGACTTGGGCAACTCTTGCAGATGGACTAAATGCCTTTTGTATAAAGGGATGTGCATGAGTCTTTGGGTGTCCAAGGACAAAATGTTATGTTTCTAATGTAATGTAATGTTGATTGACTTACTGCTGGTTCTTAAGGATTGTTAAAGTTTGTTATAATGTTCAAGTTGCAAACTGGTAAGAATTAGCATGTCTTGGTATCTGGAGGCTGATTTAAAGAAACATGTCTGGTTGCCAAGTTGACAAGGGGTGGATGTTACGGTTAATCCATTGTGTCAACTTGCACAGTTTAAAAGTTTAACTGAGGGACTCAGCAGGGAGCCAGGGTTCTTACTTTGTAAATATCCTCATCCTGTGCAAAGGAGGGCAAGGACATTTTGTGTTACACCCACCCTGAAGGGGGCAGGGGTGGCTTGTGTACAATTTGGGGTAGAGAAGAGGCTTGTTTTCTCTTTTGCGCTGGCTGCTGCCTTGAAATGCTGTCCCTGTGCCATGCCACCCTGCCTTGGACCCAGCTGATTATGGACTGAAATCTCCAGAAACTGTGAGCTAAATAAACCTTTCCTTGCTTCACTTTGGTGTCAGGTGTTTGTCTCAGCAATGAAGGAAAAGTAACCAATACAGTTTTGTTTTGTTTTGCTTTGTTTTTTCTTTTTTGCTAATTTTGGGAGACCAGTACCAAAAGCAGACAAAGGATCCAGAATGTTGAACTGCTCTGGGCTGCTGAGTGCGTCTTCAGAATCATCCGTGGAAGAATTACACCAGCGAGAAGGACACAAGGACCTGATGGGACCCACTAAAATTCAAAGCCTGGGCAGAGACTAAAGGCTGTTAGGAACTGTTGCGTGTGTAAGTGTAAGGCCGATGTTCCCAGGAAGCAGAGAGACATGGGGAAAAGCATTTCCTGTTCTGCTCTGGGGCATCACTCCAGGGCTCTGACCCAGTTGTATTTCTCACACCTTCTGGGAAGAAATTCACCAGCCGCTGTCGCCCAATGTGGCTAGGGGACAGCCTCGATGTCCCGTCTGTGAGCCCCATAAGCTCTGCTGAGAAGAGTCGATGGAAACAGGTGAGAACGAACCAGACGGCCCTGGGCCGCCTTTCCCTGAGTCTCCTCGTCCAAACGTCCAGAGCCAGGGCGGCCATGGCCTCCCCCCCAGTGCTGCTCGGCTCTGGTGTGAACAGCGCTCCCTGAACGGAAGCTTCCCTGCTGGAATGTAAAACAGTGAAGAGCAACAGCTGAGATTTGCTTCTAGGACCAATGTGAAAGGATCAGATCCACTGAAATTACCTCTTCTCAGAGCAAGGTGAGGAAACTGATCTTCTTGTGCCTGCTGCTCTCTATCCCTCGTTTTACCAGGACCGTCCAAGACCTAGGTGGGTTTCCTTTGGGTTTCTTTGATGGTGCTCACATTTGGTTTGGTTTGGTTTGGTTTGGTTTTCCCCCTTATGTTGGCTGCTCTTACTGGAGTTGATATCCTAGAAATGTCCTGACTTGTTTTAGAGTGATCCAACGCAGGGTGAACACAAGTTGTGGGAAAAGCATGCATTGGTCAGGATTCAAGCCCAGGTCTCCCACCTGGGAGGTGAGAATTCCACAACTGAATCCTAAATGTCTCTGTGTGTCTTTCAGTTGTGTATCATCTGGAATAGACAGAAGTTAAATTCCTCTGGCGGTCTGAAATTAAGTCTTCACACTGCTCTCAAGCAGTTGGACAAACATTTCCACACGAGATTTACATCATGTCATGGCTTCAAAGAGAAATATCTCCCTTGAAAAAGCCTCTTTCTGGCCTGGCACGGTGGCACACGCTCGTAATGCCAACATTGGGGAGGCTGAGGCAGGAGGATAACTATGAGTTCCAGGCCTACCTGGGCTACATGGTCAGTTCAAGGTCAGCCTGAACGATATAGTAGTTACACCCTGCCACCCCAACCCCCCAAAATACCAAAACCAAAGCAAACCAAAGAAAGATAGACAGACAGACAGACAGACAGAAAGACAACTCTACTTGACTGTAAGGGTATTCTAGCATGATTCTCCTGTTTCTAATATGCAGCTTTCTTTTTGCCACTTGCCTTTGTGTATTACTCGTGTTGTAAATCTGATTCTTTTCTTTGCAATTAGCCTGGTACAGATTTTACTGCTCTTGCTAGTTGACCTTTTACTGCCCAGTGAAGAGCAATAGCTGAAATTTGCTTCTAGAACCAGTCTGAAAGGATCAGATCCACTGAAATTATCCCTTGTCAGCGTTGTCGTTGGATTCGAGGGGTATTTTGTCCCATTTCAAATGTCTCGCTGTGTGGTTCCTGGTTCTGCCTAGTTGTGTTCTCGAAATCCCTCCCTGCCTTTCCTCACTAGATTATTTGGCTAGGATAAATTCTCTGTTTTTCTAAAGTGTTTCGCAACTCCAAGTCCCTGGTTAGGCAAGATTTCTCTTCCACGTTGGGTGCAGAGGCTAAAAGTAATCAGGCTCCTTCCACTGGGACACAGCGCAGTGGCTGTTCTCAGCAAGGCCACCCTGATGTCTCTCTTTTTTTTTTTTTTTACTGTGTGTTTCCTACCCGCTCTTACGTGCCCTTCTTCATCTGCAGGCACACAAGCTCCAGGGCTTTAGTCCATGTTTTCTCATCCCCAGATTTCTTTGCGGATTTCAATAGGGGGAGTGTTTAAAAAATCTACAGTGCTGGTGGAGGGGCTGTTGGCGTGAATACAACTTTAAGTGTGAGTGGGTTCCATCAAAATCAATTCCGTCCTCTTTCTAACTGAGGAGGTTGGAAAAATAGGGTTTCACTGTGTGGCCAGACTGGCCTCAACCTTTCTCAGCTTCCCTGCTGATTGGGCTCTGCATGGGAATTAAATTCAGCTGATGAGATTCCCCCCCCAGAGAGCAGGCAGAGTGAGGAGAGGTAACCTTCCTGCTGCTGTTGCCCATGGCCAATGAGGCTGTGGAACGGTGAGTGTGCAGAGATGTTTATGGTTGGGGGTCACAGTCTAGCTTCTTGTCACTGCTTTAGCTGGGGGTGAGGGAAGCCCTGGCAGCTCCCTGGCTCCTGAATGGCGGTGAGGAAGCAAATTCTGTCCATGTTTCAGTGATTCCTCTTGAACACTGCTTTTCCAGCCCGGGATGGAGCTCGGAAAGGGGACAAGGGAGGAGAGAGCCAGAACTGAGCATGAAAACGCTGTGAATATTTGATGTAAAAAACACAAAGCAGGTACCTGGGAAGTTGTGTCCCTGGCTGGCTACACTACCATTCTCCAGTGTTGAGCCTTCCCAGGGCTGCCTGGGTTACACGGATTTTGGATGTCGTGGGTTGAAAATTGAAAGTTAAATATCTAAAGCTTTTAGAATTAAATATGCTATACTACATTCTTAACCCTGCAATTGGAGAGATTTCTAAGAGAACATAAAAGGCCCCAGAATGAAAACTATACAATAAGGAGAAATCAGATTTCATTTTTTAATAAAACATCACCATAAGAAAGTGAAAAGGCAAGCCTGGCTGGCAGAATTTATCATGCAACACTTTTTTCTAACACATGACTCAACTTCTAAATACAATCCCAGGACGCTGGGAGACTGAACAGGAAGGGTTACCAAACTGAAGCCCTACAAGGGCACTTTAGCAACTTAGCAAAACCTTGTCTCAAACAACAGGAAGAAAGGTTTGGGGAGCTCTTTAGTAGGCAGGCCCTGGACTCAATGTCAGGACTGACGAAAAAAATGTTTAAGTTGAGCGTGCCATCACATACCTGTAAATCCAAGCCCTCAGAATGCTGAAGCAGGAGTGTTGCTAGTTCAAAGCTAGCCTGTGCTACTAAAGGAGTTGTGTACTGCAAAGCCACACAGTCTCAAAAAATAAACCAAACCAAACCAAACCAAGCAAACAAACAGCAAATATGCATGCATCTATAATAACAATAATAATAAAAAAATTAGAATACCAACAAAAACTCGGGGCTCTCCAGAGAAATGGTTCACTGTTAGACTGGGGAAGAAACATGAAAAATAAGTCTGGAACATCTTAACTGTTTTCCTGTCTTTTTAAAAAAATTTTTAAATTATTTATTTCTTTAGCTTCACAGGGGGCTTCACTATGTGGCCAGACTGGCCTCAGAATCCCTATTCTGCCACAGGCTCGCAAACGGTGGAGACTATTGGCTACGTCCACCACATCTGCTTGCATCTGGGGCATCCCGCAGTGTCAGAAAGTGAGGAAGCACTGAAACACCTCCACGGTGATGGAGAATGTCAAAGTTACACGGAGCCAACTGGTAAAGATCACAATGCTCACAGCTGGGAAATCGGAACGACCAAAGAATGTAATATTGACTCTAACCCCAAAGTATGAAAGAAATATCCCCGTGTCCATACGGAAAGAAAGGAAAGCAAAGCAAGAGAGAAAAGAGATAAAGAAAGAATGCAAGAGAGAAAATGGGAACTACTCCTTGCAGAAGGACCCCAAACAACTCACGTGGAGACTGCGCTCTCAAGCTGGAGGGGCAGAATTCCCTACTCATGTTGACTTCCTACCAAAGAAACAGTACAGAAATGGAGTGAAAAGAATAAATCCCAAGTGACAGACATGGCAAACATGTCCTCAGCCAGGTGATCTGGATTCATATACACAATGATAAATCATGTTGATAGTATGTGTTGTAGTCAGGGTTTGCAAGGCAAACAATTTCATACAGGACACTTTATGGAACTATTTTATAATAGGCACCCAAAGAGTCACACATACCAGAAGTGCAGGAAATCTGTCCACACACTAAAGAGCCCAAAGAATCCTGCTGAGGGCCCAGACCCCACGGCAACGTCCTGCATGAGTCCAGCTGAAGACCTAGAGCTGGTGATAATGCCTCCCGCAAGTCCAGCTGGAGGCCCAGAGCCCACGACAATCACTCATGCAAGTCTGTTTCACGGATCTGCACTGGGAAGGCCCAAAGGTCAGTGATGGAAGCTAGAAAGTCTGTGCCAGTGGGATGAAGGATCTGTGTCAGCAGGCTGAAAGATCTGCACTGGAGCCAGGAAGCGACGCTCAAAGTAAGGATCAGAACTCCCCTGAAAAGGACCACAGCCCTCCTCACTCAGTGACAACGAGGTCCCGAGCTCCTCCAGTGATGAGAACAGCTGAGTTCATATCAGGGAGCCAGTGTGACAAGCTTCTCCTGGACACTGGACAGCACACCTTCCTCCCCTCTGCAGCCAGGAAGCGATGCTCGAAGCAAGGACCAGAGCTCCCCCAAAGTGAACCGCAGTCATCCTCAGCAACAACAAGGTCTCGAGCTGCTCCAGCAATGAGAACAGCCAAGCTCGAACCAGGAAAGAAGCTCTGCAAGCTCTTCCGGGAGGGCCAACGGCAACAGGAGAACCAACACCACCACACCTTCTTCTCCAGTTCTCCTTTTTATGTGGTTGGCAACAATCCTCAGGTGGGCCATCCACATCCGGCACCATGCTGATTCAGTTCAGCTGGGTGCCACAAGTTGACCCCCAGTTGTCAATCCAGCACAGTATGTGTCTGTCATACAATGTGAGGACAGTGGCACTTTGCCATCCATAACCTACAATCCCACTCTAATAATGAGAAAAACATCAGACAAATCCCAGTAGAGAGACAAGCTACAAAATACCTGACCAGTACACATCAGCATTTTCAAGGCCATCAAAACAAGGAAAGTCTGGGAAACTGTGACAGTCAGGAGGCACAGAAGGACACAGGACAACCATGTAATAGATCGTGCCAGATGGAATCCGGAAATAGAAAATGGGTAGTAGGCAAAAACCAAGAAAATCTGAATAAAACGTGAACTTTGTTTAATAATGTGCATGTCCATTATTTGAGAAATGCACCATCCTAATGTGAGATGCTACGAATAGGAGAAATGGGGGGCTGGGGTGTGTAGAAATTCTCTATACTACGCACGGAACTTTTTTTGTAAAAATACATGTATGCAATGTAGAAAGTGTATGTGCAAAGGAAAGAAAACACCACGCTAATTAAAAGTAGAAAAAAGACTTGGAGTCTCTTCAGAAAAGAGGGTTTCTTCGCTCTCTTCAGAACAGAGGATTTTTTCGGGGTCACAAGGCATGAGAAGGGACTCTCGACATCACTGTTCATTCAGAAACCGACCAGAAATCATTGCACACTCACCAGAGTAGGTGATATTTAAGACACAGTGCAAACCTCATGATTACACAACAGTGAACAACTGTATCTCTTATTGCTGTTCACAGAATAACATAGTGGAATGATTCTGGAAAACCGTTTGCTAGCTTCTAGTAAACTTAAAAATACACCTCCTCCACATCCCAGCAATTCCATTTCTAGTTTTGTACCAGGAGAAATGACTAGTTTCCTTAATTTCTCTCTCACTGAGTTTGTTTCTTGCGTATGGGAATGCTATTGATAAATAATTTGAGTGTTGACTTCGTATCCAGCTATGCTACTGAAATGGCTTTTGGTGGAGTTTTGGGGGTCTTCTATGTAGAGTATCATGTCGTCTGCAAATAGTTATGATTTAGCTTCTTCCTTTCCTGTCTTTTTTCCTTTCATTTCTCTCCCATCTCTAGTTGCTCTGGCTAATGTTTCCAGAACGATATTGAATAGGAGTGGTGGTAGTGGACATCCTTGTTCTGTTGTTGATTGTTAAGAGTGAAAGCTTCCAGGTTTTGACCATTGAGTATGATGTCGGCTGTTGATTTGTCATAGATGGCTTTTTTCCGGCTGAGTTAAGGACAATCTATTTCAGTTTTCTGTAAAGTTTTATCCTGAACGTGTTGGACTTTGTCAGATGATTTTTCTGTGCCGATTGAGATGACTGTGTGGCTTTTATCCTTGATTCTATGAACATGGTGAATGATACTTATTGACTTGCATATGTCCAGCCCTCCCTGCATTCCTAGGATGAATCCTACCTGGTCAGGGTGTATAATCTTTGTGATAATTTCCTGCATTTGGTTTGAAAGTATCTTACTAAAGACTTTTCTGTCTATATTCATTAGGAAGATTGGCTTGTAGCCTTCCTTTTTTTCTCTCTCTCTCTTTCTTTCTTTTCTTTCTTTCTTTCTCTCTTTCTTTCTTTTTTCTTTCTTTCTCTCTCTGTTTTTATTTTTTCATTTTTTATTTTTTTTTATTTTTATTTTTTTTGTATCCTTCTCTGGTTTTGGTATCAGGTAATGCTTGCTTCAAGAATGACTTTGGGAGTACTGCTTCCCTTTCAACTTCATTAAAGAGTTGGAGGAGTAGCAGGATTTCCCTAAGCTTCTTGCAGACTTCAGCAGGGAATTGGTCAGGACCTGGACTTTTCTTTGTTGGTAGGTTTTCAATTATATCTTCAATTTCATTGAGTGACATTGGTTCATTTAGAATTTTTCTGTCTTCTTGATTTCTCTGTGGCAATTCATATGAATGTAGGAACCTGTCCATTTCTTCTGTGTTTTCCATCTTGTTAGAATACAGGTTCTCAAAGCAGGTATTGATGATCTGAATTTCCGCAGGGTCTGTTGTGCTTTCACCCTTCCCATTCCTGATTGTATGGATATGAGTCTTTTGTTTCCTTTTTTGATAAGGTTGGCTAAGGGTTTGTCAAGTTTATTTCATCTTTCAAAGAACCACCTCTTCAACTCATTGATTCTCTGCATTGTTTTCTTAGTCTCCATTGCATTAATTTCTGTTCTGATCTTTGTAACTTCCCTTCTAGTAAAAGCTTTGGGCTTGACTTGCTCTTGTCTTTCTAGAAGCTTGAGGTTCAACGTTAGGGTGTTTTGAGTTCACTCTGCATTTCTTACATGGGTATTCGTTGCTGTAAATTTCCCTCATCGGGCTGCCTTCTGGTATGTTGTATGGGCATTATTGTTCAATTGTAGAAACTATCTAATTTCTTCTTTTCTTCAGAAGGATGTTATTTAATTTCCATGTGTTCATGGAGTATTTATTTTTCTTTTTTTCTTTTTCTGTTTTTTTTTTTTGGGGGGGTACCAGCGATCCAACTCATGACTTCACGCTTGCCAGGCACTGATCTAAATCCCCAGGCCTGTTCGTGGAGTTTTTTTGGGTTTCTTTTGCCATTGATTTCCAATTTTATTGCACTCTGGTCTGCTAATACGCACGGGATGATTTCAGTTCCTTAGCATTTACTTAAGCATGTTGTCTGAGCTAGTCTGTGGTCTATTCTGGAGAATGTCTTGTGTGCAGCTGAGAAGAATATGTATTCTGATATTGTGGGGGTGGAACACTCTGTTAGACAACTACTGAGACCATTTGTTCAACAGTTTGACTCAGTTCTGATATGGCTTTGTGGATTTGTTTTGTAGTTGATCGGCCTATTTTGTGACAGTGGGGTATTGAGATCCCCCATTACAATTGTATTAGTGCTTATTTGATTTTTTTTTTTTTTTTTTTTTGGTACCGGGGATGGAACTCATGACCTCGTGTTTTCCAGGCAAGGGCTTAAGCCACTGAGCTAAATCCCCAGCCCTTTATTTGATTTTTCACGTCCACTAATATTTGTTTTATATATTTGGTGCTCTGGTATTGGGTGTGCATATATTTACGATTGTTATCTCTTCCTCTTGGTTTGTTCCCTTTACAAGGATGTAGTGACCTTCTTTGTCTCTTGATCAGTCTTGGCTTGAAATCCACTTTGTTTGCCAATAGAATAGCTGGCCTTGCTCTTTTCCAGGTTTCTCTCCCATGGACTATTGTTTTCCATCCTTTGACTTTTGGTGTGTGAGCATCTTTTGGAGTTAAATGTGTTTCTTCTATACAGCATATTGTTGGATCTTGTGTGTTTGGTTCTGGTACCGGGAATGGAACTCATGACCTCGCGCTTGCCAAGCAGGTGCTGTGCCACTGAGCTGTATGCCCAGCCCCGGATCTTGTTTCTTGATCCATTCTGCCAATCTTTCTTTTGATTGGTGAATTGAGTCCATTTTCATTGGTCATTATAAACGATATGTATTAACTTATCCCTGTCATATAATTTTCCTGTTGTTGGTTCCCTTTTTCTCCCCTCTGTTTAATTGCTTGCCTTGCTCGGTGGATTCACTCTACTGGGATTGATGGAATTGGACTCTTCATTATGTCTTTGTAGAATAGTCTTCAGAATGAGTTTGGAGTGTTGACTTGGCGGTCATGAAGTTCTCCGGGTGTTCTTTGTCATGGAAGTATCTTGTTTCTCCATCAATTCTGAAGGATAGTTTGGCAGGGTACATCAATCTGGGCTGGAGGGTATGTTGTTTTAGGGCTTGAAACACTTCACTCCAAGCTCTCCTCGACTTGAGGGTTTGTGTTGAGAAGACGTCTGCTGTGATTCTGATGGGTTTTCCTGTGCAGGTGATTTGTTTCTTTTCTCTTACAGCTTTTAACCTTTCCTTATGTTGAATTTTTGGAATCTTGACTATTATACGCCTTGGGGTAGGTTTTGTAAATTTTTCATCATGGCTAATTGGACATGGATATGTCTCACTCGTCTGTATGTCAAATTCTTTCCCCACGCTTGGGAAGTTTTCTGCCATTTCTTGTGTGAGCAAGATATTTTATGCCCTGCTGCCAGCTCCTGCTCTTTTCACTGACTCCAGACAATCTTACGTTATTCTTCTTTGCATCATCACATCGGTGACTTATGGTGATACGTTGTCTTTAGGCTCAAGTATCTGGCTACATTCTTTCGGCTGTTTGTGATGCAACGTGCGTGTCAATCCAGCATGACACAGCCAGCCAGCCGGAGGATGTAAATCTTTTCCCATGCTTCTGTTTATGTGACTGTGATGCAATTGTGGGATAACAGTTAAATATACCCAGACGTTGTACTGTACAGGCAGTGTCACTCTAAAAATTAAACACTTAGAGGATAATAACCTATAAAGTACATCTCTAGACAAGGAAATGCTGTTCTATACGAGATACAAGCTGAGGTGGTTTCATATCTTATACTTAGATTGACAGAAAAAACTGACTAAAAAGTTATTCTATACGAACATGAACACGTAAATGTTTCAGAGCTAATAAAAACACCTAACAGTTCTGATATAACGATGTCATCGTGATGATTGTGCTAAAATTTTATGCTGCCCTTGCTCTCCAGACTTCTCTGTAAAACTTTATCATTGTTATCTGTTAACTTTCTACAAGAATTCAACTTGTAAGACAACTATGATTGGTAAAACCTACTCCTCAGGCAAGGGTCAACCCCATGGTTTCAAAGACCATACAATTTGACACACAGGAAAAAAAAAATAGAAACGAATGCACACGGCCTCATAAAGACCCTTGGAGAACGCTGACCGCCACGTCCCATTGACTGGCTACTAGTCAAAATCAGTTCTCCACCACCGGCGGATATTCACACACTGGAACACACATCGAGGACGCCAAAACACTGATCACTGCAAAACGGTGAGTGCACCACAAAAACATATGTGTTTAGAAAGGAGATACACACAACTACGCAAGAGGTGTGGTATTCGACTTTGAGAATTTCAAGAATAAGCCAAGCTATCCTGCGAGAGCAGTCTGAATGGTGGTCACCTAGGTGGGAGTGGGATGGGGATTCACCACCAAGAGGCTCCTGGCTTTTCTGGGCGGGTGGACGTTTTCTGTAACTTGCCCGGGGAGACGGTTGGTTTCTGTCCGACTTGGTCAGGCCACGCACGGAAGATTTGCACGCTTTAGTCTGTGAGTTAATTACTCTTCAGTCACATTCTCTTAGTTACTGTCTCGTCGCTGAGATACAATGCTTGACACCCGCGACTCTAAGGAAGAAAGGTTTCTTTGGCTCGTAGCTGGTGGAGGTTTCAGTCCATAGTCCGCTGGCTCCAAGGCAGGACAGCATGGCAGCAGGGCGAGGCAGGGGAGAGAGCGCTGGAGATTTGGCGGCACGAAGCAGAGAGAAAGACCAAAGGGAGGAGGGGAGGGTGGAGGGAGACCCTTGCAGGCCACGCCCCAGCGATCCACTTCCTCCCCGGGGCTGCACCTCCCAACATCACTTGTAGCTATAAACTCATCAGTGGGTTCCTCCCCCTGACCAAATCACCTCCCAAGACTCCCACCTGTGAGTGCATGCGGCTTCGGGGGGGCCATCCAGATGTAAACCATGACAGCACCCTGTGAGAAAGAAAAAAAGCAAGCAAGCAAGCAAGAAAAAAGCTGTCGGTCAGGGAATGTCATCAGGTTTACATTTTATGATGTTTATAAGGTTTTCATTTAAAAACCTTCAGTTAAGAGTGTGAACTCGGCCCTCATCTCCTTCTCTTTTTGGCCTAAAAAGGCTCCCGGATGTTTGTGGTATCTGAGTCGGGAAAAACGGGGAGGGTCCCACCTTTGCCCTAGTGCAAGACAGTGGAGAGGCAGACTGAGCAGCAGCACCTCGCTTTGTGGCTCTTGCCTTTGGCTGAGATGGGGGAGGGCACACCTCACCTCCATCTTTCCGCTTTGAGGAAGGCTGAGGTGGGCCCCGACGGTGGCATTTCCCCCTCACACTTCGGAGCTCGCAGGAATGCAGAACCACTGGCAAGCTCTGCACTTAGTGGCAGGTAAAAAGCGCACCGACGGGGACAGGGACGGGGACGATGGAGGCTGAGAGGAAAGCTGACACCCTCAGAGGATGCCGTCCAGACTCTGGGTGCCAGCTGAGGTTGCTGAGGCCACAACACAGAGTACCAACCACCACCGTATGACCACGGCGAGCCACAGCAAGGCACCTACTAGGCTTGCTCTCCGAAGATGAACCCACAGCGCGTGCATTTGCAGCACTCGCCTGCCCTCTTTTTAGAGACCCGCCGCTCTTTGGGCGGACCTCCGCTTGCTCCTTCACCCTCTCTCCGTGTGTCTCTCTCTTTCCTTCTCATTCCGCCACAGCTAAAAAACAAGAGAACAAACAAACACACACACACCAATTCCCAGCGCGGGAGTCCGGCCCCGAGGGGCGCTCAAGCCTCTGGGATCTCTGGACTCTGGACAGGCCCCCTGGGATCCTTGCCTTCCCTCTTCTGGCGGCTCTCCGCCCTTCCCCCCTCTTCCCCCACCTTCCCAGCCGGTGGAGCCAGGCCCCCCTCCCCGCCCCAACCCGCCCCAACCCCAGCCAGGCACAAGGGGCACCAGAGGGCCTCCCGCTCCTCTCCGCAGAAGGTGCAGAACTCGACCTGAAGAAAGCTTTACAATAGGAACTTCTCCTTTACAGAACCCCTCGCATTTGCATTCCAGGGTTCTTCAAAATTTAAAAAGCGGTAACGGGTGAACGCAGCAAGCCCCGACGGGGATGAGGAGGAGTGAGGGCTGGGTCCTGCGCTGGGCTCGCGGACCCCCCACGCCGTCACCGCCCACTCTGCCCTGGTGGAGCCCCGCGCCGCCGCGCGCAGGAATCCGACGCCGGCAGCGGAAGCTGCACAGAGGCGGCCGGCGAGGGCGAGCACGGGCACGGGCACGGGCACGGGCACGGGCACGGGCACGAGCACGAGCACGACAGGCTCGTTCAACGCGGCTGGCGGCGAGGAGAGCAGCAAGAAGCCGCCCCCCGCGCCCCCTGGGCGACCCCCGGGCGCCAGCTCGCGAAGCCGCGCCGGGCGGAGGTCACGCGGCCGCCTCGCCGCTTCGGCTTCGGGATCCCCCGCCGCCGCGCGGGTCTCCATTCGGCAGGGCGCCGCGATTCGCCGCTCTGCGCTCGCTCCCCCGGGCCTCCGTGTAGGCTTTGCGAGTCACACCGAAGTCCTGCAGAACCCGCGGCGCGAGGGGGAGGAGAGCCCCGAGAGTCGCTTCAGACGGTCTCCGAGGCGCGGCTCTGGGCGAGGCCATCGCCGCCACGGCTGGGGGTGGTGCCTCTAGCCCACGCCGCTAGGCCGGCCTTCACTTTGACCCCTTCCTGCCCTTTGTCGGCTGCAGCGTACTCTTTGTCAACCGTGGCGCCACCAGTGTGGGGAATGCTATGTGTGCTGCCGGTGCCCTGGCAAGGCCCTCTGACCCTGTTCTCCTATCCCGCGACAGTTGCTGGCCTCTCAGGTTGGGACTGGGCCACAGCGGGCAGTGCCCGGTCTTTCCAGTCAGACTGGTCAGACACCCCGGAGAGCACTGTGCTGCTCCTGCCCGAACCCTGAATGTCCTTGTCAGCATCCAGGGAGCCAGCCTGGGTGGAGCTGTTGGCATTCGGGGGCTACCTTCATTTCCAGTAGACTGCCGTGTACTCCCGTCGTCTCACTGGCACCCATGCTCCGGACCCCTCTGCCCCGTGGTCTCCCAAAGAGCCTCCTCCAATAGATGTTTTGGGACTCGAGCCACAGAAGAGAAGCTGTGGTGCCCGAAGGAGTTTCAATACTCTTTTGGAGTCAGGTATCTCCCCTTGTCCCACCGACCTCGTGTTTGGAGTTGATTACACCTAAAGCAAGATGATCCAGTGCTCTTCTGGTAAGCACCTCAAATAAGATTGCTCCCAGAAGTTTTGTCAGATTTGGACGATTTTGTTTCTGTCTTTGCAGAACAGAAAGCACTACCACGAGGTGAACGCTCTGGTCTGCAAATGTCCGTTGAAGAGGTGATGTGACAAAATCCACCTCCACCCAGGGGGCTGGGGGGGGTGTCTCTGGTCACTTCTGTCGGGCAGCATAGTTTTGTGTTCAAAAGAAACCTACGAGATACGTGCATTAGCTTAGAAGACTATAAAACACCACCCGTAAGGTTGGCTGGGTTGTAGGGACCCGAGCATGGTCTCTAGTTTCTTTCATAAATACGGTATTTCTTTTTGATCTTGGAGAGCTTCCCATTTCAGTTGGAATACTACATCGCACAGATAACCGGATTTGAAACAAACCACCTTCCTTTGTAATCTTGTTGTTTTTTGTTTTGTTGTTGTTGTTTTGTTTCGTTTTGTTTCGTTTTGGTGTTTCTTGGGGGAACAGGGTCCGGACAGGTAGTTCAGGCTGGTCTCGAACTCACTGTGCAGCCCAGGCTGGCCTCAGCCGGCGGAGTGCAGGGATTCCAGGCGTGGGACACCAAGGCCGGCTTCCTTTGCAATCTCAGAAGCTCCACTGTCCACCTTCCAAGTCATTATTTCAAAAAGGGTACCCGGGCCTCAGCAGGCCGCCCAAAGGCTCCTCCGTCCGACCGGGGAGAGCAGGCGGAGAGCCCCGGACCCTCGGCCCGCAGCCGGGTCGCGAGGGCTAGGGAACGAGCGAGGGACAGACACGGCTGCCCCCCCCCCGCCGCCTCGGGCGCGCGCGTGGGCGCGGTGGGCGGCGAGGACCGAGGGAGTGGGGCGGGGCCTCGGCTGGAGGGAAGGGCGCCCTGTGACGTCACTCGTGGGTGGTGCCTATGCAGATGAGGCAGCGCAGAGGCTGCTGGTTGGGCCCCTGGTGTGAAAGCGCGATGGATTTCCTGTGCTGAGGGAGGGAGTTAGGACCGTTGATGAAAGTCAAGTGCGTCTCCTGCGTGGAAGAGCTAGGCGGGCCCGAGAGTGCGCGAAGGAAAGTGAATGTGAGTGTAAAGTGTGGCTCGCGTGAGCCTTCCTTCAGGCAGGGAATGAGAAAAGCATACTTACCTGGCAGGGGAGATACCATGATCACGAAGGTGGTTTCCCCAGGGCGAGGCTTATCCATTGCACTTCGGATGTGCTGACCCCTGCGATTTCCCCAAATGTGGGAAACTCGACTGCATAATTTATGGTAGTGGGGGACTGCGTTCGCGCTTTCCCCTGGTTTTTCGGTTATAAAAGTAAGAAGTTTGGTGTGTTTTAGGGCTTTTCCGTGCTCGGTTTTTTTATGTTCTGTTCGTCGGGTGCTTTCCAAGTTTCTAGTAGTCGCGCTATGGGCTCAGCGTGCGCTTGTATGTGGGGCCTAGTTTTTTCTGGTTTTTTCTGCCGGGAGCCGCAGCGGCCCAGGCAATTGACAACCGCACATTGCGGAGGTTACCCTTGTTCGTGGGTACAGTATCTGCACACCTTAGGGGTGTTTTGGCTTTGAGAGGAAGCTGATTAAACGTTTTGTTCCTCGCAAGAAATTCGAAAGCAGTATACGCTGTAAAAGCGCTTAGTTTAAAGGAGCGGAACAAGAGTCCCCACTGCGTGCAATGTAAGTCGAGCAAGCAACCGAACAACGGTGCTCGGCGTATGTAAATCTGTGCGTTCGGAAACAAGGAGTTAGTGGAGAAGAGTTAAGAAAAATCCGTGAAAGAAAGGGCGAGACCTACTTGAAATGGCTTGTAAAAGTGGAGGAAAAACCTCCAGGCGGCTAACCAGGAAGTCGTGAGAAGATAAATGTACACCACTGGTTCTTAAAGCAGAAGAGACTTTAAGGTTCTCACGACTGATCCTGTGGGATTTAGAACCAGAGGAGAGAAACAGAACGGGTCTGCTCTCAACCTTGGCACAAGAGACTAGGCGCACCAATGCTTTTGAAAACGCAATCTACCCAAACTCACTCAAGGGGAGGCAATCTGATTGTTAAACAAACTGGATCTACTATTAACTGTTGAAACCGCAGTGCCGGGACTAGGTGGCTTCACCGATTCTTCTATCAAACGTTTTAAACGAAAATGTTTCCAGTTTCTTCTATCATGTCTTCCAGAAAACAAAAGCCAGGGAAGCCCTTGCGAACTTGTTGCGTGAGGCCAGTACCAAAAGCAGACAAAA
>RJWT010019559.1:0-18327 GCA_004365215.1 Cuniculus paca | reverse complement strand
CTTTAGTTTTGTGTTCCAAATCTTTCTTTTTTGCCTGAATTCTTTGAAACTTAGCTCTTCATTTTTTTATGTACAGTCACCAATTAACCCATCCATAGTTTTTTTACCTTTGTTATTATTTCTACAAATTCTTTTTCAAAATGGCCTAGATCATTCTGGTAATTTCTTATTTACTTGCTTCCTTTTTTGCATCTTTAAATATTTGTTTTATATTTTGTTTTTAATAATTTTATTAATTGAAATTATTTAGGTACATTCTTGCAATGAAGTCTTTAGGGACCTCAGTTTTTCTATGTGGGAAAGATTTTAATTACGTACTTTCTTTTAGCACATACAAAATTACTCAGATTTTCATGCTGCTTGTGTCTGTTAATTTATGTTTTTCAAAAAAAGTTTATTTCATTTAAATTATTGGAATAAAATTGTTCAGAATATCTTTATATTGTTTTTATATGTACATGTATATGTGATCTGTAGGATTTGCCCATCTTCATTTCTGGTATTGGGTGTGTGTGTGTGTGTGTGTGTATGTTTCCTTGATTAGTCTGGGCGAGGATTTCTCAGGTTTTACTGTTTTCAGAAAACTAACTTTTGAGTGATTATTGTGCATTTATTTCTTTTACTGACTAGATGTCTTTCTGGTTTCTTTTAATGAACACGTGTTTGATTTTCAGCTTTTCTTTTCTAAATATACTTTTTCACCAATATTTTTTATCTCTCTTTTTTATAATAGCCCTTCTAATCGGTATGAAATAATACCTCATTGTGGTTTTGATTTCATTTTCCTGATAGATATTGAACATCTTGTTGTATACTTGTTGTTTTCATTTGTCTATGCACATTTTCTGTGCAGAAATGTATTCCATGTATTTTGCCCATCTTTTAACTGGGCTACTTCTCTTTGTACATATAAGTTAGTTAATAGGTTTATGATTTACACAAATGTCCTCTGTTCTGTGGGTTTTTTATTTTGGTACCAGGGATCGAAATCACAACCTCGTGCTTGTCAGGTTGGTGCTTATTCCGCTGAGCTAAATCCCCGGCTGGGTTTTTTGTTTTGTTAATAATATCTTTTAAAAGCACAAATTTCTAGTTTGATGACATCGTTTATTTTTTTCTTTTGTTTCATTGTCATCTTTAAAAACTATTCCCTAACCTAGGATCACAGAAATTTATACCTATCTTTTTATATGATTTCTTTTAATTAAGGAGGTTTTATAGATGTGCCAGTAAAGAAATTTATTAAGAAAATGCTCAGTCTCACTACCTTGTGAGGCATTATAGTGTCACCTTGATTTAGTACAATATCTTTCTTTCTCTCTGTCTGTCTCCCATTTTCCTCAATAGTTAATGTTATTTTATTTTTGTTGGGATGTGCTCTTTATGGAGCACATAGTGAAAATATGATACATATATATAGTGTATAATGATCAAATCATTACAATAAGCATTTCTATCTTAAATATTAATCACTTTTTAGCAGTGGCTTATCTGAGGTGGCACATTTTTTGGGGTGGCATTTAAATAGATTGAGAAATGTTGAGGGACAGCAAATTCAAGGCCCCACCCCTAGTGGTGTGAATTCTAGCTACTCTACTGTTTTTAAGCCAGGGATTGTGGTGCATGCCTATAATCCCAGCCTGGGGGAGGCTGGAGGCTGAAGGAGGATAATTATGAGACTGAGCCTAGCCTAGGAAACTCAGGGATTAGCAAGACCCTCTCAACATATGAAATTTTAAAAAAAGCTGGAGATGTAGCTCAGCACAGAGGTTTTGAGTTCAATCCTCAGTACAAAAAAAAAAAAGTTAAACATTTTTGTATGTTGGGAACTTCATACTATTCTAGTTATTTTTGAAGTATTTCATAGAATATTGTAGCCAAAAATTACCCTATTGAACTAATTCCTCCTTTCTGTGTTTGGTTCCTCTTATCTAACTTCTTTCCATTTTCTCATCATACCCCAATTCCCCTTCTTAGTCTCTAGGGATCATTATTTCACTCTGTTCTTCTTTGTTTTTGTTTTTTTTTTTTTGGTATCTGGGATTGAACGCATGACCTCATGCTTACCAGGCAAGTGCTTGAACCACTGGGCTAAATCCCCGGCCCTCACTCTGTTCTTCTATAAGATTAACTTTTTAGTTTCCACAAATGAGTGAAAACATTTGGCATTTGATTTCTGTGCCGGCTTATTTCACTTAACATAATGATCTCCAGTCTGTCCATGCTGTTAAAATTGATGTGATTTCATTCTGTTTATGCCTGAATAATATTCCATTGTGTATGTACAATACATTTTCCTTCATCTGTTAGTAGATCTTGGTTGATTTATTATCCTACCTAGTAATGACATTTCTTTAGAGTATTGTTTTTCTTGTATGATGAAACTCTGGTTAACCCTGAGAAGTATATAACCTTTTGGTTGTAGTGAATTATTTTTTTTTTTAGTATAACTTCCTAGGGATGAAATTATGGGGTCAAAAATATGAACATCTTTATAGCTCTTCTATGAAGTAATGATTAGTTTTAGAAATTGCTGTAATCAAATTCCTTTGCTTTACCAAAATGTATAATAGATATTACAAAATAAAGAAAATGTTCAAATGGGAAGAGGGACTACTGAGAGGGGAGGGGGAAGTAAGGAAGGGAAAAGAAAAAATGAGAAAAATGGAAACTAAACTTTTGTAAATAGGGAGGGGAAGAGGGGTTGAAGGGAAGGTAGGGGAATGGAGAAAAAAGATATACTTTGTACAGGTACAAATTCGCTGTGATGAATGTAATCATTATGTATACTTAAAATGTACCAATAAACTTAATTTAAGAAATTCCTTTGCTTTTATTTAGTGCTTTTATTAATGTTTTTATTTAGTAAATGAAATTTATATACATTATAAGTTGAAGAATCTTACTTTGAAGACTGTCAGTGGTCATCTTTTTTTTTTTTTTTTTTTTTTGCGGCACCAAGGATCGAACTCACAACCTTGCGCTTGCCAGGCAGGCACTTAGGCCGCTGAACTAAATCCCCAGCCCTGTCAGTGGTAATCTTCCATCAGTAAAATTTAGGGCAAAATGATACATTATTTCCTAATCTTAAAAAAAAAATGATACATTTTATGGGGCATTTTGTACTGATGTGAAAAACTAGAATAGTCAGTTGCTTTATTGACTGAAGATAAGTATAACCTTAAAATTTAGTGTTTTGGCCAGGCATAGTGGTGCATGCCTATAATCCCAGCACATGGAATGCTGAGCCAGGAGGATTGCTAGGAGTTGGAGGCCAACCTGGGCTACCCAGTGAGTTCAAGGCCAGCCTAAACTGCATAGCAAGACCTTGTCTGTAAAAACCAAAAAAAAAAGAAAATGGGAAAAAAAAAAAGCTAGTGTTTTATGGTATTCTCTACTTTAATAATAGTGTAATCTGTTAAATTTTTTTTAGGCTTCGAGAGCAGGAAAGAAGAGAAGCAGAAGAAGCTTGTCAAAAAGAAATAGAAGAATGGGAAAGAAAACTTCTCGCTCAAGCAGCTCCAACTTATATGGAGAACATGTGGGAAATTCCAGCCATTGGACATTTCCTTTGTTTAGCCCAGCAAATTCTAAATTTGCCAGAAATAGTCTTCTATGAACTAGAGCGTTGTCTTCTGATGCCTCAGTGTAATGCTTTTCTGTCTAAAATAATGACTTCTCTATTAAGTCCTCCTCATCGCAGACCTACCTTACATCGAAGACCCACTTTGCCTTATAGGACCTGGGAAGCAGCATTGAGGCAGAAAGTGCAACAGTGGTACACTGCTGTCGGGCAGACTGAAAATCCCAATAACTGTGCTGAAAAACTTGGATTATGTCCTCAGTTTTTTAAAGTTCTTGGAGAGGTTAACCCCTTGGATGAAAAACCCTTTCATGAACTACCTTTCTACCAAAAAGTATGGTTACTTAAAGGTCTCTGTGATTTCGTGTATGAGACACAAAAAGAAGTTCAAGATGCTGTACTTGGACAGCCAATTCATGAATGCAGGGAAGTTATCCTTGGTTATGATTATTTGGAGAACGCATATGTACATTTTCCACAGTTCTGTGGTGCAGATGTACGGATTTATAAACAAAGACCCTTTCGAGCCCCAGAATTTCCAGTTCCACCCATTAAAATACAAAGAGTACCTCGGATTAAACTGGAGAAATTAAAGAGTGACTGTGTTAATTCAAGTAATACAGAACATAGGTGTAATAGAGAAGGCCTGCCCTCTGCCTTTAAGAAAGAGCAGGAAATTACTTTTGATCTAGTTTGCTCCCCTGCTAACATCAACTTTGATAATCATGATATCGCTGTTGAAATGGAAGTAAAATCCAACTGTGAAATTAGAATTCTCAGGCCCTGCGAAATTAAAAAAAGTGATTGTTGTAAAGAAAATTTGGAGAAACCAAGGAGTCCAGGAGAAGTTACTGGCTTTGGAGAGCCACTCAGTCCAGGTGAGATAAGGTTTATAGGAAATCAGGAAAAATATGGTGAAGCTTCTAGAATAAAAACTGAACCCAGTCCATTAAAAGAAAATGCTCTAAAGTCTTGCCAGATTCATGTAAATGGAAGTCACATTGATCATCCAGAGATTAACTGCCACAGAGTTGTAAGGGATATTCTACTAGAGCAGTCACTGCAGAGCCCCAAGAAAATAAAACTAACTAAAATGAGGGCAAAAAAGAAGAAAAAGAAGAAAAAGAAGTTAAAGGATGTTTTGAATGAAAATTTACAGAGAAAGCGTGAAAGTCTTCATTCTCTTGCATTCAAGTCTTACAAACCTGAGATCCAGAATAAGCTATTGATCATCAAAAAGAAAGCAAAACACAAGAAGCACAAATCTGGTAAGCTAACATAAATGGATAAAACTTAGATTTAGGTGTAGGTTAGTTCAAATTTTTTTTTCAATTATGGATCATGGAAGCTCTGATAGAATCAAGTGTGTGTGTGTGTGTGTGTGTGTGTGTGTGTGTGTGTGGCGCATGTGTGTTTACTTTTATTTCCCATGATTCAAAAACCTAGACCAGAAAAGATTTTGTATACTAACAGAAAGGTAATGGTGTAGCACATTTGAATTTAACTCTGTTGAACATGTTTGGACATTTTAATTTTATATTTACCTTCACTTCTGTAAGGGATATTTTCCATCACTATAGTAAGTGTTTTCTCCCCAGGGCAAAGCACAGTGAAAGTATTGTAGAATAAGTGTTGATAGCAGAGAACAGCACTGCCAGGATTCAGTTTCATAGCTACTAACATCTTAAACCATGGTAGTCAGATTTTTTTTCTGGGTGTCATTTTTTCCTGCATTACATATTTTTCAGCACTGTTTCTAGTATATATTTTCATATCCAGAAAAAATATGAACTATAAGAAAGCAATCACATCAGCTAGTAAGACATAAAACATATGTCTGTAAAAGGATTTGAAAGTTTGTCTTTCATGAAATTTAAATATCCTATTTCTCACCAGCCTATTTAAACTACAAAAATTCAATTAAGTCTTTAGGTGTTAATAGTTCTGTTTTTTAAATTATTCTAGTTCTTTTTCTTTTCGTGTTGTCTTTTAATTATCTCAGTTATCTGTAGACAAAAGCATATGACCAACTTCATTAACCCTTATAAAAAGTTGATTGATTAGTGGAAAAACTAAAATCAAATACTAAAACAAGTTGTGGTTCATCATCATTATTTGTGGATTTCAGATTTATATTTCTTTCCTTGTAGCAAAGTTAAGATTTAGCAAAATTTTGATGCTGACTTGGCAAATGAGTGAGGTTTTGTTTGGTTAATATAGTTGGTGTTGTATCTTAATTATTCAAATTATTAAATACAGTTCAGTGTGTCTTAAAACATGTATGTAATTAATCATTGTTAAATACAAAAACAGGCTTAAGTTTTTGAACTGAAAGTATCAAAGTGTTCCCTGTTGAACCAGCTGACAAATAGGAACAAGTTTTTAAAAAGTAACTTCCAGAAATAAGCCTTTTAAGTTTTATAAGAAATGCACTAAGTTTTTATGCATTTAGTTTGATGGATTTGGCAAGTTCGCTTTGAGAGTTTAGTCTCTTAACACATAAAATAATATTTTAAAATTTCAAATATTTTAAAATTCTGAAGTATATAGTACTGGTTTATTAATACTATTGCCAACTAAAACTATTAACTACTGATACTACTTTATGTTTTCAAGCCAGTTATAATTTATGGTAGTTAATAAAATAGACACTGATAATACCTTCTATATAGATTGTAGCAAGAATAAAATAAAAACAATGTTAAATGGATTAAAAGGAATTTATACTGTAAAGTAATAAAGTGTATTACTTTTTTTGAAATCAAAGTTCAGGATATTTGGAAATCAGAAAATTTATGCCTATTTCACATCCAGTTCTAGACAAGTGATTGAAAACACTCAGATGACAAATTTAGGAAGTACTTGTGTACTTCCTGAGCCTGTTTAGTTAGAGAGAAAGGACTTAACATAGATAAAAATCAAAGAAAATAATGTACTTGTCTATATATTTTATCCTCAGAGCAAATTTTAGAAAGTCAGGTCTTCAGTGAGTAAAATGTTTGGATGTGGCAAATATAGTTTCTCTCTCGCCTTAGTACTTGGTGATTGTAGACCAATTGTCCTTACTGATGATATAACAATATTACATTAAAATGTTACATAATAACAAAACATTTGGAGTTTTTATTTGTTTGGTTTGGTTTGGTTTTTTGTTTGTTTGCTATGCTGGGGATGGAATTCACTCATGCTATGCAAAAGTTCAACAGGTGAGCCACAGCCCCAACCCTGAACATTTGTTTTCAATCATTTTAGGATGCTTGTTTTTCTGAGGGCTTGCCCTGTAATTCTTGATTAGGCATAGGCACATTATGACTTTTTATAGTTGGTTTGGGTCATATTCTGATCCACTCTTTCCTTTTTCATACATTTAATAAATGAGCTCCCAAACCATAGTTTGAAAAATGTCCCTCTTATGGATTTATATTTGGCAGTAGTAGAGGTTCCCAGAGCATTTTGGAAGTTCATCAGATTTATTTTGAAATTCAGAAATCTTCAGATTTTAGAACAGTATCATAATACATATAAGACTTATGAAATAATACCCTAGCAGGGCTTGGGGTATCCCTGTAACCAACACAATTTCTACAGAAAAAAATGGATGAGTAGTCAGACTAGATGAAATAAAGATTGCCAGATGTGATGGTGCCTGCCTGTAACCCTAGCACTTGGGAGGCTGAGGGAGGAGGATCACTGTGAGTTTGAAGCCAGTCTGGACTACAGATTGAGTTCAAGGTCAACCTGAACTACACAGTGAGACTGTCTCAAAAGCATAAATGAATAAATCAATAAAATGAAGTTTATTTTTTAAAATCTCATAGGAGTTTAAGATGGACATTGTAACCATAAAAATCATTTTATAAAGTTTTCAGAATCTTTTGGACTTTATTGTCGGTAAATGATTTGAGACCTATGAAGGATTCTAGTAAGTCTTGAAGAAAAGAAAACCGTTTAGTTTTGTCTAACCAAGTTTCTCAAGTTTGTTTGTTTATTTATTTATTTATTTGGTTACTGGGAATCAAACTCAGGACTTTGGCGCTTGCCAGGCAGGCGCTGTGCCACTGAGCTGTATACCTGGCCCCTCAAGTTTATTTTAATACAGACTTTTTTTCAAGGAGTAGTTACCAATAGCCCTTGTACTTTGTAGAATACACTTTGGGATACACTGTGCCATCTATTACTGATTTATGAACTTGCACTCAGAATAGATTAAATTCTATATGTGGTCAAGGTTCATATTATGTTGATTACTGCAGGCTTTCATTTTTGGTAGTATCTCTAAATTTAGTGATCCTTATGATAAGAAGTGATTTTTAGTAGAAGGCAAAAAGACAAATTATTTGAAAATGACTTGATCATTTTAGTGTGTACTAAAAGACAGTTTTGTAGTTTTTAAACATTCTTATGAAACAGAATAAATCAAAACCATTGGCATAGTAATATAATGTCCATCACATTATGTTCTATCTCATATGACTTAATGCATAGAATTAAAAATTCTGGTATTTAAAAAATTTTCCCTAGTGACCTATTTTCAAAATTTAAAAATTCCTAAACATAATTTTAAAATTACTGAAAACTTTTGTAGTGAAGCAGATTAAGAAAGATTTACTAAGAACAGATCAGAAATAACTTTTTAATTTTTTGAGCCACGTTCCTGCTATGTAGTTCAGGCTGGCCTTGAGCTTACTATCTAACCCAGGTTGTCTCCAAACTTGCCACAGTCCTCTGGCCTCAGCCTCTCCAGTGCTGAAATTACAGGTATATGCCTCCATGCTGGCATCATAAATAATTTTTTAATAGGAGAAAACAAAATAAAGAAGTTTAGATCCTTTGGTTTTATTATGTTTTTCTTATTAAAAGGCAATAAATTTTACTTACAGGATATAGAAACAAGCAAAAAGAATAGCCTTTTTCTTATCATCTAGTAAGTTCTCATTTATTATTTCCTTAACAAAACTTCCAGTTATCTAATTAAACTTCCCTGTTGTGTGTATTTATAACAACAAATACTTAACAGTACTTATTATAGTTGCATTTAATTCTAGTGCGTTTTGATGATTCTCTCCCTTCTATTTAATATTCTTGAGAACAGAAGGATTATTTCTGGTTTTACATCTCTAGCACTTACCACAGTGACTGATATATTTGATTAGGAATCTGTTGAATAAATAAATGAACACTTGATATGATTCAGCTATAACTAAGATTAATCTTTTTATGTATTTTTATATCCTTTTCAAGGCATGTGTATTTTTAATTGGATAATACCATATATTCCATTTTATAGTCTGCTTTATTCCCACCTAACAGTGCATCATGAACAACTTTAGGCCTAAATTTATAGCATCATTGTAAATGAATGCATAGGATTCTGTTGTTTGTATTTTGTAGTTCCTTGAACCAACCTCCTTAGTGAATAATTTGGTATTTTTCAGTAATGTATTTATACAGAACAGGTAGAGTTGGCTAAAACAAATTGGAAAATTTTTAAATTAGGGGACTTTTTATAAAACCTGACAGAACAGGTGGAGTAGGCTAAAATAAATATGAAAATTTTTAAATTAAGGAACTTTTTATAAAACCTGAATAAACAAAGATGGTTAAAGATGCAGTCACAGTGATAGAAAGGTATGATGTTTTATGTTAATCATTTTCAACCAGTTTAGTTTGGAGGATTTCCCCCATTTAAAATAGACATTATTTTCAACCAAATCATTTAAATTGATTGATGTACTTAATACAAAGGATTTTATTCTCATATAAATTAAGAAACTAAAATACAAAATGGCAAATAGCCTTCTTAATTTAATAATTGTTAAATATAGGTAGAGACAGCATAATAAGAGGTCAGGCAAAAGAAAACCCAGTGTATGCTATGATATCTAGCAGGGTTTTACAGAGAATGAAGGATTCTAAATAATGGACATTAACTGGAGATGGTGGTATGTACCTGTAAGTCCCAGCTTCTGGGAGGGTGGGGCTGTGCTGAGGTAGAAGGATCTCAAGTTCAAAGTCATCCCGGGGAATTTACGAAAACTAAAAAGGGCTAGGGATGTAGCTCAATGGTAGAGTACCCCTGGACTCAATCTCCAGTACTGCCAAAAAAAAGGAAAAAAACTAAAAAGAAGCTGGCAAGGGTTAACATAAATGAGAGGTAGAAGATAACTTGGAAGAAGAAATAGAATTTTCCATCTGGTTCAGTATTGTAAGTTAAAGAGAGAAAAAAGATATTTCAGGATTTATTGCGTTATGTGATAAGGCTAATTGCCAGTATGATGAGAAATTTGCTCATAGGCAAGGAGAATAGAAGGAAAATCAACTTTTATTAAGATTCAAGTTGCTTAGTCAGGTAGCAATTCTAGAAACTTCTGTAGAATATCAATGTTAGCACAAGACATGTATATTTCATAAACATGAGTCAACTTTTGACTTCATTTCTGTGACTTCACATCGCAGGCCCATGTTCACTATTTAATAAATACAAATGTCCTTGGATTTTTACTTTTAACAGTAACTAATGTCTTTTATCCATTCAGTTATCAGTAGTCCTAAAATGAAAACACTGAGGGAGTAGTGAATGCGTCAGGAAAATTTTAAAACATCATTAATCTATGAATGCGTTAAAATGGGCTAAGGAGTGAAAACAGTCAAGGGAAACCCGGTGAAGGATTGGGGTAGAGATGAATAGTGAAGTGAGAAAAGAGGAGTTGAAATGGGAATGATCTTTATTTCAGTAGTAAAAGATATTTTTCCAGATTGTAGAAGACTGTTTTGTGCCTCAGTTTTCAGTGTAAATGTATATTATAGTTACAATTTTTCCTTTAGGTTGGGAATCTTTTTCTCTTTTCTTTTCTTGTTGTTTGTTTGATTTGTTTTTTGAGATGGGGTCTTGCTATGTGGTTCAAACTGGCCTTGAACTCACTGTGTAACCTAAGCTGTCCTCAAACTCCCAGCAATCCTCCTGCCTCACTCCCAAAATTGGAATTATAGGCGTGTCCACAAGAATCCTTTTCTTAAATTGTTCTAAGCACAGAGAAAGCTTCATTACGGATGCTTTTGCAACATTAAATAATGTTTTGTTATGAGGCATTTCCTGAGCACAAGTGGACATTTTTACATGTCTTTTTTTTAAACTCAAGAATAACATAAAGCTAAAACACCATTCTTGAGATTGTGTGTGGTTTCTAAATTGACATCTGATTTTACCACAGTCCCAGGTCTGAGAATTACATTGTTTTATAAGAGTAGATACATATTAACTACAAATACTCCATTAATTTACCTTTTTTATAGTGTATTTCTTTATTAGCAGAAAATGAAGTAATATAGTACCTTTTCTTTCTGTTATAAAGATTAATTAGAATAGCAAATACATGGAACTTAGTATGTAGAAAGCCTGGCAAATAAAGCCTGGAACCAGTCAATTAAATGGTCACTATGATTTTTGTGAATTAGAATTACGTAATGGAAGGAGCTTGGACTTTGGAGTTAGAATCCCTGGCTGCAGTGCTTACTTCCTGTGTGATATGTAACTAAATTAATGTTTTTTGGCCTTTACTTGTCTAAGATTAAAATAAGTTATTACCTTAGAGGGTTGTTTTGAGAATTGTATGAGGTAATTTATGTAAGTCACTGAACTAAGTATCTTGCACATAGTAGGCTCTCAATAAATGTTAGTGTTCCTACAACTACTGCTAAGTTATATTATGAAACTCTTTGGAAAACAGTGTAAATTATTTATTTGAAGTCATTGTCAGTGTTGTTCTTACTGTAAAATAAAGTTAACTAATTGTACAGAATTGTAAATACTTGCTTTTTTCCCACGAGCAAACTTTCTGGTTAAAAGTAGATTTTTGTATTGCTTCAGAACTTATTGTATGCGAAATACAAAGTGAAAATGTGATTTCCATCATCAGTAATTAGCGTATGGTAAAGAATACAAACATTTAATTAAATACAACACTCTAAAAAGTGTTGCATTCATTAATTTGTGTACAATGTAGAATGGTAGCACAGAACACATGAGCAAGAACTCTGATAAAGAAGAAAACAGAATTTAAAGAAGCTTAAAAGATTTTCTTCTAACCACGGCTTACATAAAGCAGAAACATTACCTATCATTTATTGATAACTTACCACGTGTCTCACAATGGTCTAAATTCTTGCATGTTGTAATTCATTTAATTCTCACAAAATAGGTAATATCCCTTGTTCTGTAGATGCAGACACTACTCAGAGAAATGAAGCAATTTGCTCAAGGTCATGTATCTGGTAGGTAGGTACAGAAAATATTCAAACCCACATAACTCAGTCCTAAAACCACTATAGAATAACATGGTACTACCTCCAGTAAGTCGTAGTATTAAATCATTTTAATAACACTGAACTGAAATAACCAGTAGCCATGTCATCTTAATCCATTCAAGTACAATGGTTGCTAGAGTTAATTAAGAATTTAGTGCCTGAAAAAAAAATTTACTACCTGAGTCTAATGCCTAAATGACAATATGAAATTCATGGGACCATCAGTGGTGACTAGTATAAATGAATACAGAATCAAATGATTTTTTACAGTTAATTAGAGCAGTACTGGAGGAAGAATTTCCTTTCCCTCAAATTGATGTTTTTATTAACAATACTTTATAAAGCTTCCCCAGATTTAAGTTAGCAAGATCATTAAATCTCTTCTCATGAACTTTTAAAAATGATGAGAATGGTGTACAGAGAAAAGGCATCCTGGCATTCAGATTATTAGCCCCTTTGAGCTTTTATATCATGGAGATACGAAGAATTTAATGACTTTTTCCTAAGTATTGCTTGGTTAAGCAGTCTGCTCAACTACCTATTTTCATAGACATTTAGTTCTATTATAGGTACGATGTAAGCACAGAAGGAAGTAACTGGTGAGAAAAAAATGTCTATCTTGGGTTATTTTAGTTAAAAACAAATGTCAAGGAAGAGGTTGTAAAAAGAATTAAGATGTGTTTTGTTCAGGTACCAACTCTCCATGATGAATATACAAACATACTAATAAAAATAAAAATTTAGTCATGTCAAATAATTGCGATTGATATAATAAAACCTCTGTGAATCTCAGCAGCTCAAATTTTGCAGGTTAGTCATAGTATACATACATTTTATTGTCAGAAATTATCCAAATTACATTATGTGATCAGATTAAAAATTAATATAGAAAAGTAACAATTATAGACAGAATTATATCAGTTCATTTGAATAAAATTATTTTAGCCTACAGATAATTGTGAATCATAATTAACATAGAAATATTTTCCGTTATTTTTTTCATGCTCTTAAATAGATTATAAACTCCTTAAAGACAAGATTTCCATTTTGTAACTCTTTATTATACCCATAAAAATGGTAGAGTATCTTATATCTAGCACTTGTTGGGTAATTACTAACAATTTCATAAAATTTTTTTGCTAATTATAAGGAGGGAAAAACTGTACTTTAACATATTTCTTACTAAAAATGGAAGTTCATGCATTATGTATCTTCTTTGTCAAGTAGAATATGAAGTAGATAGACCCTATATATATGCTATCGATTGTGTTTAAGAATATGATATTTATTTTTCCATTGATTTCTGATTGCACAAATTACTTTGGCACATTTTAAAAAGGAGATGTTTACTTTCTTTTAAAACTTTGGATATTGACTACTGCCAAGGTCAGCCCACTGCATGAGTGCAGAGCTAAAGGAATAAGAGAAATGTTTCTTAAACTACTGAGAGGTTTTCACATTAGATTGGCTAGACCTAATCTTCAGATATAGTGCTTATGCAAGTTCTGACTACCAAAGTTATTGTTAAAGGTAAGAGTTTTTTCCTGTGCTATAGTCTCATTTTAGGTTGTGAATGTTCATTTTAACTGAGCAGTAGTAATGTGGCTTTTTGCCTAATCTTATTGCAGTAAATTCTGATACCTACACAAAACAGTACAGATAGAGTAAGTTGGTTCTTATATAAGTAAGGCAGCATTTGTTAATGTGTCTGTTACAGGTAGTTACAGTTTAATGTTTGCTTTTCCTGGGACTTGTTTTGATTCACCATTTTTATTTGACTCACAAGCAACCATCTGTTAGTTATAATTTAACTTTCAAGGCTCTATGTAATTTGGTTTTTGTTAATGAAGTGCTGTAAACAGCATTATGAAGCTTTTCTCTTTTAATCTTGAAAGGAAAAAAATCCATATCTAAAAAAGCAGTTACTAAGAAGAGGAAAACTGTCACAAAGTCACCTGCAGTACCAGAATTTCAGGTAAATATTTCAACTTTGTTTCAAATTTTTTAGTTTAATTTTTCCTTTCTGTGTTTCTTTCATTCCTTGGGAGGTTGACGGAATTTCAAGAAACTGTAGTACATATATTTTTAGTGAAATGTTTCTGAAAGTGTCTTTTTTTTCCTTACAAATATAGATGTAGCCAAGATTTAATCTGTATTTTGTAGTATTTTACTTCTTTTATTTTCTCCTGGTAGTCAAGACTATGTTTTTTTTTTAATCTAAGCTATATTCAGTTTTTTAGAAGTATTTTATAAAAATATATGTATATGTATAATCATGTATCCTTTTATATATATATGTGTTTCTACATTATACAAGCAAGTATATTAAATGAAGTCTTCTAAGAACAAATTATAATTTACATATGATAGTATTGCCTAGGTAATCAGTCTCATTTATTTATGAAGTGTGGAAATGGTAGATTAATTAACATGGAGACAACTAATTTTCACTCTTATTTATGAACTTCAAAGAGAATATTAAATTTTGAACATTTCTGCAACAAAAGTAATTGTGCTGCCATATGAGTATGTGAAGTTTTATAGCTAATACTAAAAATAAGCAGAGAACCTCACCTTAAAAAATACTTTTATTTTCTGTTTTATAAAAAATATGTTTTCTTCAACAAAAGGCACTCTTGTTTAAAAATTTCTTTGTAGTAGTGTGTTTAACCTATTTCCAAATGTTTCATAAGTTCATACTTAATGGTCAAAAGATAAAAGTAATGTTACAATGAAGTTTTGGGTCTCAAATATTTGAGATGAAAATAAAGAGACAAGGGCTGAGGATCTAGTTCAGTGGCCTAAGTGTCTGCCTGGCAAGTGCAAGGTCATGAGTTAATCCCTGGTGCCACAAAAAAAATTAATAAAATAAAAATAAAGAGACAATCACTGCAAAAATATCAATAATATGTAATATGAGTTTTCAGTTACGTGTATCTAGAAAATGTAGACATAATCCTACTTGAGGGAAGTTACTAATTGATGAAAATTGAAAATTTGGGTGTATTTTTTAATGACATTCTTGGAATGAATTGCAAACATTCTATAATCTTTTTGTATGTAACTGGTTCCAGCATATTCAGTAAAAATAAGATTTTATTATCTTCTTAAAGTCTTTTCTACCATCAGTGTTTGTAACCTATCATTGAATGCTATTTAATGTAACATTAAATTTTATGATAATGTTGTATCATCATGCTTCCAATAATGTCACATTAGCCTTTGCTGTTTCTCCTGCTAATTTTGTCCCCAATTTCTCAAAGCATTAGTCATGGGAATATAACTCTGTCCCATTTTAGTATTATATAGATCTGTCCCATTTTAGTATTTTCTCTGTTCCTATGTTAGTGGGTACACTTTTACATGTAATAAATGACATAGATTGCATACACAGTGATTTTTAAAATTATAGCTGCTATTTATTAGTGACCAGCATTTCTTTTTTAAGCTAATAAAACTAAAACAGAAAAAAAATTATCAGTGTTATCACATATAGTAATATGAATATGAGTGGTCATTTTTTCATGGAACTTTGGTTTCATTTGTGTGTATTACACAATGACATACATTGTAAAATATATTTTTAATTATGGGTCTTGGGCAAAATGATTGAAAAACACTATATTGTATATTAAGTGATACTTTTAGTTATTGACCATTTGTGTACCACTCTCAGAAACTTAAGGTCAAAAGTACATGTTTTGCTAGATTGAGCTGTTCAAAATAAAGTCCCCTTCCTGGTTCTTAAGGTGTGTGTGTGTGCATGCGTGTGTCTTACTAAGATAAGGACTAGTCTCGTGGGAATGGAGGTTCTTATGCCTAATTGACAATATGAATATCATGGCACTACTCATAAAGAAAATTGACAACTCTCTCCTGAGGGAATAGGTTATTTTCTTCAAATAAACACAGTAATAGACTGAGAGATAGTATTAGTTTTAGTAAACTTTGAAAACTGTAGAACTTACAGTTTTGCCCACATATAAGAATACTTTTATCATCTAATAAACAAGTGAATGTATTTTCCTAAAAGTTCTAGTGATATGATATCTAGTACCTAAAATTCTGCAAATTACTCCTCTTATCCAAGTTACTTTAAATACAACATTTCTACACTGAGTGTGGTGGCACATGCTTGCAATCTCAGCACACTGGAATTCAGAGGCAGGCAGATTTTAAGGTTGCCTAGCCTGGACAGTTTATCAACTTGAGATCCTGTCTCAAAGAAAGCAACATTAAAAAGGCTAAGAATATAGTTCAAATAAACACAGTAATATTCTCTGTTTAATCCCCATTACCTTGTTTAATCCCCATTAAGTCCCTGTGTTTAATCCCCATTACCACAAATAGATAAAACACACTTCTCATATTAAACACAAAAAATGACAGGGAAATATTTAAGTACAAGACTTTCTTTATATTATTTATTCTAAAATATTTTACTGCTGAAAATAATGAAATGATTGGAAATGTTAAGTCTCTTTTGTAAAAAGAGAATTATTTGCCAAAAGTGTGGTCTTTGAATTGTCAGAAAACGTACTTAAAGAGAAGTAAGATAAGGAATTAAATTGTCAGATTTTTTTGAAGTCCTAATTAACTAAAAAATGAGACTTGATTTAACAGTATTTTTGTCTTGACAGTATTTTCGTTGAATTTTTTCACAATATTTTTGTTGAATTTTTAAAAGTTGGAAGTCAAACTTGCCTTGTTTTGAGAAGAATCTGTATTTATATTTTTTATATTTGTATTTATTTATATACCTAACACTTAAACCTTTATTCAAGCAAATAATCATCCTGCTCCTATTAAGAGTATGCACTGTGGGCATTCAAATGGTGAATTGGATTTTTGCGTGTTGTATATTGTAAAGGAACTAACATTATCTGTGCTGCTTTTTCCTAAGAGATGTGTTAATGGTTCTCAAACTTTATGTGGTATAAATAAATATAGTATAATAAATATAGTATTTAGTAGAAATAAAGATTCCTGGGTTTTCTCCTCCAAAGACCTTGATTCAGTGGGTAATCTGCATGGTGGTTAAACATGATTCTGGAACCAGGTTACTTGAGTTTGAATGCCACCCCTACCACTAACTTTATAGCCTTATGTAAGTTATTTAATCTCTCTGTGATTCGATTCCTCATCTGCACAGAGGGGTAATAATAGTACCTACTTACATAGGATTGTTAGAATTAATACACAGCTCACTATTTCAGGTATTCTGGTTATTTGTTTTTTCAAATATACATGCCAAATGTTTCTGATGAAGAAACGGTGCATTATAAATAGGAAAATCAGTTAAAAACTGACTTAAAAGCATCTGTTATTGACCTTAACATTTTTCCAGCTACTTAAGACCTTGAAACAAATCTTGAATTTGGTCTTATGCAAGCAGCACATGATTAAGACTATAAGAATCTAAAAAGTGAAAAACCAAATAATATATTTGACCACATTGAAAACTTACACTTATCCTTACTCTAGTGTTCTGATGGGTTATGCAGTTTACATGTAGAGGAAAGTTTTATTTTTAGTCAGCAGTTATTGCAAAATATTGAGAAATATTTTTATTTTCAATGTTTCAAATATTAGAGATGAAAGCTTTTATATCACATTTAACAGTTACAGTACTTATTGTTAGACTAATTTAACAATCTTAGTTACTGTAACTCTTATTTTTTTTGTAACCAAAAAATTTTTCATGCAATGTGTACTTGCTCTTGTTTCATCTGTGTAATTTACTGTGAAGGCTAATTTGCAAAGGAAATCCAAACTCCAACCGCTAAAATTTAGATAGTAAGATTGTTTCCAAACATAAATTAATAGATCCTTAAAATATCCCTGAAAAAATGTATTTTCATATCTAACCAACGGAGGAACTCAGGAATAAGTAAAATGTTACCCTCAGTATAACAAATGAGGACAAAAATTGAAATTAGAATTTTTAACTACTTCACTATATTAAGGACCTTTGGGTTAAATTGTCATTTTGAATTGCTCTTAAAATGAAAATTTTTCAGCCTTAAAGCAGGGAGTTTTCTTCACATTTAAAAGTCTTTTCAGGTTTTAAAATATAGTGTCTTGAAATAAGCTATTCTTAATCACATGGTAGTAAAAATATTTTGTTAACTTGCTTGTCAGACTTATTTAGTTTCATGTCACAAATAATATCCTTATTTTCAGGTTTTGAAGTAGTCATTATTGTTGGTATGGTGATCATAAGAAATTTCCTGTCTGCATAATTTTAATGGATCTTAAATAGTTTACAATACAAATTTTGAATTTACATCATGCAGTTAATGTTTTGTTTATAATTTTATAATTAATTTTAGAATCTTTTTATTAGAATGAGAGTGAACACAATCTATTTAGTTTAAATCTATTAATTTTTGGGTTTCCCTTTGATTTGCTTTTAAATATAATCTGCCATATTGTTTCTA
>RJWT010019558.1:0-18352 GCA_004365215.1 Cuniculus paca | reverse complement strand
AGAGAAAGGTCCTGAGGCTCCCTTCCGTCCACATGTAGGGGAGGGGCCGGGAAGAGGCAGGCAGGGGACCAGAGCCAGCACCAGTGTTGTCCATCTGGCAGCTCTCAGTAGCCTTGGCCTTCCTTTCTCCAACCTTCCAAGCAGCTGGGGTGGGGGTGCATCAATCCACTCCCAGCCCTGCCTTCACCGTCCTTGGGAATCTCAGTCCTCACTGTGGCACCTGTAGCAGTGAGCTTGGCTGCAGGAACGGAGAGAAGGAGGAAACACAGATGAGGCAGCAGATGAGGAGCGGAAGCAGAGGGAGCCAGCACAGGGCTGGCCAGGCCGGGGTGAGGAGGTGTCCATCACATTTCATCTTAAAAAATGCCCCCATTAAGAGGAATGGGGCCAGGCTCTTTTCTATCTGAGTAGGAAGTCTGCAAAAGCCATCAGAGTAGGAGTGTTGGGGACACTGATAAGGGAGGCAGTGAGGCTAGGGCAGTGGTGGCAAATCTATGGTACATACTCATTGTGTTCTTTCTTTGAAGACAAAAGATGTTAATGTGTGAGAGTTGTCGTCTCTAAGCTTAAAACCTCAGTAGTCAGGTTTAACAGCAGTGTGGGCGCTTTGTGATAAACAAGTGGGTTTTGGGTTGCAGTTTGAGCACTGGTCTCTAAAAGCTTCACTATTACTGGGCTAGGTGAATGTGGGCCCCCGGCCAGAGGGCAGAAGTACCAAACCCCACCTGCCTGCTCTTTGAGAGAGGCTTGGACTCCTGCAGACGTGACCTCATTCTCTCATCTCTTGCTGTCACTGCCCCCATTTCCTGCAGTGGGAAACTGAGGCAATCTTCTAGATCCCAGGAAACCTCTTCATGAAGAAGACTTAGGTTCTGTAGTTTTTAAGGGCCTCATACTGAGACCGTCAGACCCAGATTTTCCTGGGCTTGAGGCCATGGCCTGTGATGGGACTCTGGCCAGTCCAACTGGCACAGCTGATGCCTGGCAGGGCTTCCCCCCTCCCCAAGGGGATGATTTTCCCTACACTTGGTTCAGAAACCGGAGAGGTTCCCTCAACAACCTGCACAGCCATGGAAAAGCCAGCCCGGACCAAGAGATGATACGAGCCTCCATGGGGGTGGAGGAGAACTGCAGAGTGAGTTTCCAAAGCCTATTTGTGAGACTTACAAGCCACACTGGTGGGGAGAAGGGAGAGGCGCTCTCATTACTTGACCCTAAAGCCTCAGAAGATGGAGTTTTAAAAACTCATGGGTCAGGCCAGCCAGAGCCATTTGTTGAGATGCTGCTGTGACAGGTGACACGTTTTCCTCCCCCGGCTTGAGTGCCTAAAATAAGAAGGATCACACACGGGACAAGAACAGAAGCCAAGAGATCTGAATCTAGATCCGGAATCTGCCACTCATGGATTGGGTGACCTTGGGTGAATTTTGTTTTTTGTTACCTCAGGTTCCTCATCTGTTAAGCAGGAAATTGGATGATGACCACTGAGGTCCCCACAGGCTCATTTGGAGGTGAGCTCTGTGGGGGGGACACAGCTTACCCGATCCCTTGTTTCAAGGACCTGCTGCTTGCACCAAGGGAGAGCATCCTAACCGTATCATCTAAGGAGCAGACAGCTTGATTCAACTGCAGGAGAAAAAAAATCTCTGGAGTCCAGGGAGCTCCAGGTGACCCTGAGCAAGATCCTGATCCTCTCTGGCCTCAGTTTCCTCATCTGCAAAGTGATGGGTTTGCACTTCGTCTCTCTGATCCCTATGGCTGTGACACCACGATGCTGTGGCTTGTCTCGAGTCAGGGCAAGTGCCTGTGAGCTAGGTGGATTCAGACTCATGTTGATGGAAAGGGGTCTTGACCTCGCCCAGGAGCCTGGATTCCTGGAGAGGAGCTAAGTGTCCTCTTGCTATGCATGGCTCATTTTTAAATTCCATTGAGAGAAATCTGACAAGGAACAGACAAGAGGGTGGCTGCCTGCTGGCTCTGCACTGGATGCTACACTGCCTGCCAGAACCCCAAGTTCTCAAAATCACAAGGCAAGAGGGACCAAGAATGAGAAAAGGCATCCCCTACCCAGGAGAAAGTCAAGACATCAGCAGCCTGCCCCATCTGTCCCTTCCTATCAGGCTAGGGGAAGGTGGCTCCCTCCAGGCGGGCGCCGAGCCAAGGAAGTGAGCTGCCCCAGAGATGGCATGGAGGGAGATGTCCTGGCTTCCTCCCACCAGTCCCAGCTCTCATTTATCCTAAGGGAAGCTCTTAAGGTCCAGCCTCCATCCTTTCTGCTAGCACCACCATTTTCTCCTGCTCTCACCTCTGGATGGAAAGGACAGTTGCTGTACCACCCTCACAAACCATCCCCCACCCCATCTGTTTTTCCTTTCAGACTTCTGTCTCCTACGTATAGAGTTGCTAAGATAATATATGTTTTTTTTTTGGAAGGAGGGAGGCAAGAGTGAGGTGGGGACAGCTTCCTTTCCAGTGATGTCTGGCTCAGACTGATGCTAGTGTCAGTTTGTATTCCCTGAACATATGGGAGCCCAGGAACAAGAGACAGGCAGAGATTGGGGGAGAAGCTGGACTCCCCAGTTCCTTCCCTGGGCAGATTACAGGAGGCACTGGAAAGGCAATCTGCCTGGAAGATGGTGGGAGATGTCAGCCTGGTGGCAAGGGAGAAGGGAGGGAGCCAGTGGGCTGGTGGCAAAGAGGCTGGCTGAGGGCAGCAGGGGCTCGGGAGAAACGGTTCAGGACAATACGAGACTCTGTGGACAGAATGGAGGCTGCCAAGCCCAGGAGCACGGGAGCTCCCTGAAACAAGACCTGTGTGTCTCTGTCTGACTGTGGATGTCTGAGCTTGAGTGAGGGGCTGAGTCTCCCCCATCAGGACAAGGAGCTTCTGACAACCAGGCCTGTGTCTCTTACGTCAGACTAGGGACTCCCTGAGACAGGGGCCATGTCTCTTTCTCTGCAACCCCATATGGCAGGGTGGACAGGCAGCAATAAAATAACACAAAACTGCCATGTACTGTATTGGATGCTTCTCCATGTGTTGGGCACTGTGCTCAGTGCCTGACATGCATTACCTCATTTAATCATCACAGCAATACTTTTTCTTCCCTTTCTGCTACAGATTGAGTGCAGACACATGCCAAATGTGCACGCTACTACTGAGTTATACCCCCAGCCCCTACAACAGAGGTTTTATTTGACCTGCTTAATAGATGAGGAAACTGAACTTAGAGAGGTTAGTTGGCCCAGGGTCTCAAAGCTAGTTAACACAGAACAAGGACTTTACCTGAGGTCTGTCTGACCCCCTAGTCTATGCATTTGGCCACTGCCCTCTGTGTCCTCCCTCCTAAGACCCCAAGGGAATAAAGGCAATGACTTAGGCGGCTGCAAACAGTTTGAATTGAGAGGCTGAGAATTTTATAGTTGTGATGCAGAGATATGATTTCAGGAGGAAACCCAATCTCTACAAAGTGTGGGAAAATGGCAGGAATCCACCCCCTGCCCAGGCACAGGCTGGACTCCTCCAGCTTAGAAGCAGGAGGCCAGGAGATCCTTCTCCTATGCCTATTACCCTAGCCCAGCCCCATGCTTACAGAAAATGAGGGTCAGCACCAAGCCCATCCACCTGTTCCCCAATGAGAGCAGGGAAGGAGCCAGGATACCTTGGGCTCATTCTTCCTCGGATGCCTCCCCAACTGTGTGGGAATAGGCCATCAGAGTGAATTTTCTGCCTCAGCCCTGGGAGGAACTTATGAGGACCTCCAGAAGGACAGTTGGCCAATGTAAGGACAGACGAGCCCAGGATAAAGGCATGGATCAGGCTTGAGTCTTCATCCCTGCTCAGAAGCGAGGACACTGCCAGTCCTCACTCTATTCTAGACAGGAGCCAGGCTCTGGGCTGGGGATTGGGCAGTGAACCTGAACTAAAAGTCTTGCCCTCTGACAATCCTCCACACCACAATCTGCCCACTTTGTTTGTTTGAGATGGAGTCTCACTGTGGTAGCCCAGGCTGGCCTCAAACTGACAATCTCCTGTTTCAGCCTCCCAGATTCTGGAATTACAGCCATGCACCACCATGTTTGGCTCCACCCACATTTTAAAAAAATACTCTCTGCTGTTCACTTGTCACCGCTGTTCACTTGTCACCATAGATCGAATAGGCACTATGATGCCGTATAAGCTTCAAATCTCTGAGAGCACCAACTTTTTCTCCTCATGAAGGATCAGTCAGAGTCTACTCCTCCCCGGGTACTGGCGGATCTCCTAGGTAGAGGAGGCACAGGGCAGTGGACCACCTTTTCTGCCATGTGCACAAGGGGAGAGGATATGGGACAGTAGTTAAGGAGGCAGGTGCTTGAGGCAGATTGTCTGCAAGTCACACCCAGGGTCCTCTACTTGCTGGCTATGTGACATTGGCAAAACTACTTCCTCATGGGTAAAATGGAAGCAAAAGTAGTATCTAGTTCTGTTGTTCTGACAGGCAAGCATTTAATACACACAAAGTGCTCAGTTCAGTGTCTAATGCATAATACATCCACAATAACGGGCACTGGGCAAGGTGGCACACACCCGTAATCCCAGCACACTGGGAGGCTGAGATAGAAGGATCACAGTTCAAGTCCAACCTGGGCAACTCAGCAACAGCGAAGCCCTACTTCAAGACAAAAAAGTGGGGTTGGGTATGGTGGTGCACATCTGCAAACCCAGCACTTGAGAGGCTGAGGCAGGAGGATTGCTTTGAGCTCAAGGACAGCCTGTACTACATAGTGAGAACCTGTTTCAGACAAAATAAAACAAAACAAAAGAGAGAGAGAGATTAAAAAAAAAAAGTGGAAGGGAGTTGAGAGCATAGTCCAGTGCAAAGGCCCTGGGTTCAAGTTCCGGTATAATAAATAAATAAATTAATTAATTTTAAAAATCATCATAACTCTCAGATCTTCCATAAGGCTAACTTCTCACCTCACTGAAGCATTATGGGAAATCTAATCTAGAAATCAGGGGCTACCACCAGAGGGAAAGTGGGAGGGGAGAGTAAAAGGGAAGTCACACCCTGAAATGCAAGGGGGCTGGGATGTGCAGCACCAGCCACGTGCCAGCCTTTCCCATGGAGTGTCTCATCCATCCCTCCCAGATCTGGAAGCTGGGGAGGCTAATCCCTACATTACCACAAAGGCTGAGACTCAGGCAGTTAAGTGGTTTATTCAAGATCACAGCTAGCAAGTGGCAGATCCAGGATTCAGTAAGAAGGGTTAAGAGGAAAAGCTTATCCTAGGCGGTCCTACTCTTCCTGACCATGCCAGTCATCCTTATCCAGGCGGCCTTGGGCCTCTTCTTTTGCTTCCAGCTGGGCAGCCACCTCCTGAGAGCCTCCCTGCAGCTCCCAGGCTCAGCTCTGTCCAGCACCAGCCCTGCCTCTGTGTCAGAATCCCTGTCTATGGGTCTGCTTCCCACTGTGGGTGGTGAGGGCTTCAGAGGCAGGGTCTCTGGTAAATAGCACCATAGAATGTTTGCAGAGTGCAGGAGAAAACCGATCTTACAGACCTGGTTGTGCAGGTCATGTCAAAACTGACTGAGCCTAAGAGTTCTCTAATACAGAGAGGCAAGGGGAGAAGAGTTGCTACTTGACAGGTAAGAACCTAGTGGCTAAATGTAGGTGCTTGAATCAAAACCTGCTTGAATCTTAGCTTTCCCATGAACTTGCATTTGCCTTGGGTAAGCTTAGGCTCCCCTAAGTTGTCTGCCATCTAAATTTCATGTTATGGTGGGGTTACCAGACAACAGAACTGCACTGGTAGGGCTATCCCAGTTGTTCAATAACATGAAACATTTCCTTACAGTAGGAAAGAGCTTCTCTGACCCCCTTCCCCATGCTCCCCTGGCATGCTGGCCAGCTGGATTCTTGTTGGGACCTCTATAATCCAATAGTGACAGACTTAACACCTGGCATAAGAGGAGGCCCTCGGAGTCCTACAGCTCTGCAGCCAGCCAGGGTTGTGAATATTTTGCATATGATTCTTGACTAATATCTTGTGAGCATGAGGTAGGTTTATGTAAGCAAAGCACTCGGCACAACTAGCAAACAGTGAGTGCTCAATAAATGTTAGTCAGTCACTGTTATGCTGATCTCCAGTGACTCGCACAAGCCTATCATTTTTGAGTGGTCCCCCACAGAGCCTCGGGATAAAGGTGCTTGACCTAGCTACAGATGCACAACTCGAATAGAATGATTTCTTCCAGGGAGCTCAAATTTTGCAAGCCAGGCCCTTGGTACTCCTGAAGCTCCAGGCCGGGCTGAAAGACTTCAGAAAGACCCTGGGGTGTCAAGTAGGCCTCCCTGCCTGTAGGTCTGGCTCTAACACTCCTAGGAGCCCTGCAAGTTCCAGCAGGAGCAGCACAGCTTATTCTTCCTGCCAAACAGCAAGCAAACCCACTGACTTGGAAGAGTGGCAGGCAGCACAAGCACTGGGCCCTGCCCTGGCAGCTGAGGACGGCCACCTTTGTGGCCATGGCCATCCACCATGGCTGAAAGGGCAGTAGCAGTACTGGCCTCTTGCCTCTCCACCACGGACAGTCATCACTTCCTTCCTCCCCTCTCCACCCCCATGCTGCAGCCAGGAGCAGGATGGATGAAGGCCATGCAGCAACCCCTGGACATTATGTCATTATCAAGCCCCTACGGATGCAGTAAAACAGAAGGGCAGTGCCTATACCCTATGGCAACTCTAGGACAATACCTGCTGGGGATGCCTAGATTCCATGGTAAAACCAAATCCTATATGGCAAAATGTGCTGGCTCCTATAACAACAGAATCTCATGGCAACACTCAGACATGGCAACTAGAACAGGTGTGGCATCCCAAAGGAACAGAGGAAATGCAGGCTTGGGCTTAGGGCGAGAGGCATCCTCTCTCCTGTGGGCCTTCCTAACCTGGGGGCAGCCTGCTTCCTTCACTCCCCAAAGATCCATCTGCTCTGAGGGCTCCAAGCCAGCTAGTCCCCATCTTGTCCTCCTACCCTCATTCAAACAAAGCTGGGTGACTGGAAATTCTCTCTAGCTAAGAGTCTGATCCCTTTAAATAGCTCTCACTTCCTGGTTCCTGCAGGAAGGCTTCCTGGATTGAACAAGCAATTTAGGAGCTGAGATGTGGCCCCCATCCCACTTATCCTGCTTCAAAATTGCATGCAGTTGCAAAACTCCATTGTCTAGTTCCAAATTGGCTTCATAGTTCAGTGCTGTTGAGTGGAACTTGGTTCGTGCTTTGTGAGTTATGGGTCTGCCTTCAACACCCAGGCACTGCTGGTGACTAGGCAGTGGTGGATCAATCCCTGGACAGGGCACAACACTGCACCTTGGGCAACAGGGCCTAATCAGAGCTGCTCCTAATCAGAGAGACAACCTCTGAGGACAGAGGTAGCCTCTCCTTTGCTGCTTCCTATGGGGACACTGCAGCAGCTAAAAGGGCAATCTTCCCTCCAGCAAAGAGATGTGGAACTGAGAGGCCCTGAGCAGGCTGAACTCAGTCAGCTGCCTCTCCAAAGAGGGAGCAGATTCAGGATTGCTTTGGGGATCATGTGGGGGCAAACTCCTATTTCTCTCCTCCATTTAATTGTCTGCCCAGAGCCTAGAGCAGCATCCCAAGGCAACATTTCCATCAGCCATGATCAACCTAACTTTCTGGTCTCGTCTCCTCTTTCGCCTCCTTTCCTAACTTTCCTCCAACCAGACAGACATTTTGACATCGGGCTATCAAGCCCCTCATTTACCACCTCCTTGCTTTTCCAGTTCTTTTTGTCTCTGCTGCCAGAATCCCACCCTCCTGCAGTGTGTCCCCTGTGCACACATGCCGCCCCCACTCCACACACACCTAGAGTCCAGTTCTGGGTGGCCTTGCCCTCCTTGGATGCTCTCTTTACTTCTGCACAGCACATATCACATTCTGCCTAGTTCTGGAACGAGCACGGATGTCTTTTCTCTTCATCAAGCCTATCAACTAGAAAGTCAGCCAGGAGCCCTAATCTCAGAGCACAGTTTCTTGCCCACAGACTGTCTGGCAAATGGCTCCTAAAATGAAATCAAACTATGTTTGGGAGAGTCCTGAGGTTCCTGGAAGCAGGACATTCTAGAGGTTAAGTTCAAATCCTGGCTCTGCTGCTCTTTTTACTTTACTGGCTTTATGTGGACTATTTACATTTAAGTGCTTCAGTTTCTTCATATGTAAGTTTCAGGATCACAAGATTTTTGTGAGCATTAAGTGACTTACAATGCATAAGGAGTAGGAAAAGTGCCTCTTGTACACCAAATAATTAGTAAATGTCATTACTGGTTGATTGTATACTTGAGACTTTTGCTTGTTTGCCCTAGAAAAGCCAGGTACTGGAGCTTCGAGGCACGTTAGGGACTCTGCAACAAGAGGGCAGGGCCTCCTTCCTGGCTGCCAGCTTCTCCAAAAGGAAAAGGGTCTATTCAGTGAATCACCAAGGGCAAAGGGAGCCCATGTCCTCAGAGTCCGAGGAGGAACCAGCACTTACAGTGCTTTTCTGGGAAAGAAGCCAGGAGTCTGAACCCCCACAACCTCTGCCTGGGAGTCTGTTTGGGGGAAGTTGTTCCACCATGCTCATATTTCACTCTTTTAAATCTGTCCAGCTCTTGTGTAGACACACACACACACACACACACACACACACACACACAGAGTCAAATGCACCTTTAGTATATGCACATGTGCTGGAAGTCAGTGAGTGTGCAAGCATTCATATGCACTGTTCTCTGTAAACACATACTATCTACTGCACACCCTGTGTTCACACCCTGACACCCAACCTCACCCAAGTTTAAAGCCCAATGGGTTTATGCTGTGTGCCATACATTTAACCCAGTACCTCAGTCTTGCTCTCTTAACATTCGCTGTCTCACTGCTCAGCCCAAAGCTGAACTTGCAATCTTGGCTCTCCGTGGAAGCACTTGGAGCTTAAGACCAATCCTACATGAACATCAGCACCCCACACAAATAACCCTCAGGAAGGGTCTGGGATCCCATAGGGACCAGCAGTGAAAGTATTTACAGCACACCAGGGCATGAACCTGTCCTTGTTCTTGTTTCCGCATCCCCAAGTTACAGGAGCTAGCACCAGAGAAGCCCAGAGCAAGAGAAGCTACCCAGAAATTAGAAGTCACTATGGTGAACCGCCCACTCCAGTGGCCCTGAAATGTATCATTGAGATGTCTAAAATAGACTCTCAGATGGCTCAGGCCAAGGCCCACCCTCTGCTGATTCCTGGCTGCTTGGCTGAGGCTTGGCTGGAGCTGAGCTGGCAAAGACTGGTGTCAAACACAAAGTGTACAGCAGTGTTGATGGCAAGAGCCTGGAATATGCTGGAGTCCGAGCTCTTAGTGGGTAAACCTGTAACCAGCAAAAGCGCCACCTTCTCCTCTCCCAGCACAGCGCGAGACCAAGCTCAACGAGTCTATAGACTCCTGGCAGGTACTCATTCTCTCCTAACCAGAGCTTCCTACCCCAGGCACTTTGCATCTCCACATGCCAGAGATGTAAAATTTGAGGGGAGAAAGTATATACAAAAGCTGACAAGCCCACCCCACTTACCCATGCATAACATCACTATGGATAGTCAGGCTGCACACACTCTGCTTCTACCTCTGTTCCTGCCTCAGCACCAGTGGGGAAACAGAAACGGTTCCTGGGGCATGCTTCTGGTTGGCATCCTGATCTCTGCTGGTCAGAAAGAAGCAGAGACATGGGTTCACTGAACAAGATGGAACTGAACTCAAGAGACTGTTTTTCTGCTTCCCACGTTCTGGAAGAGCCAGTGTGGAGGAAGGTATGGAAGGTGGTAGGCTAACCTGGCATTTGAGGGGCTCTTATGGGAGGGAGCTTGCTCATGCAAAGGGCATGAGCAGGGCCTGGCCCCCTGGCCCTTCCTATGCAGACAGAGAAAAGGCTGCAGGCTCCTGGGACATCAAACGCATCTGGATAATCCAAACAGGGTGTGGGGAGAGGTCAGCCAGCACAAATGAGAAACATGTGGAGTCCATTTCCCCTCCACTGGCAGGCTAGCTCAGGGTTTCAGGCAGAGGGAAAGGCCATGGAGAGGGTTGGGCAAGCAGAAAATGCAGTCAGGTGCGATGGTTCCCCAACAGGGAGCCACCTTGAAATGCAGACATTATAAGGAGCTTGGGGTAGGATGAGGGGCAGAACTGGATGTCACTGGGCCTAGGAACCAGGTGAGCAGGTCAGGTTCTTTTCTTTCCCATCAGGTCTTATTCAAAAAAAAAAAAGGAGACAAAGAAGAAGAAGAAAAAGAGGAGGAGGTGAAGGAAGAAGAAGAGGAAGAAGAAGGAGGAGGAAGAGAAGAAGAAGGAGAAGAAGGAGAAGAAAGAGGTAGAGGGAGAGGAGGAGGAGAGGGAAAAGAGCAGGAGGGAGAGAATGAGAAGAAAAATGAAAGGAGAAGGCCAAGGGAGAAATGATGGCCTTGAGCTTGGATAGCTGTCTGATCTCAAACATGAGAAATCTGTGAAAGGCACTAGCTAAATCTATAAGGATCCAGAGAACAAACTGGGGCCATGGATGGAAATTCTCAGAAGATAGATTCTTGGCTCAACATAAAAAAAGGAAAGATGCTTCTAGTAATGAATGCTTTCCAGGAAAATAAGGTAGTGAGCCCTCTGTCACTGGGAGTGAGTAAACAGAACACCCACCTGCCTATGATGCCATAGAGGGATTAGGTTTCAGCTTTAAGTGGGAGGCTCAACTAGACAATTTCCCTTCTGTGGTTCTATGAGATCCCACGGAAGGCTGAGCAAGGCGGAGTGCTCCGCAGAGAGGAGGGGACTTCTCTCTTGCTAGCAGTCGGGGAGACACTGCAGTGTGCTGCAGAGGTGGCTCCGCGGCAGGGTGCTGAGCTGCAGTTAGGGATGGGGGCTCCGCTCAGCCTGGTGAGGGCAGGACTCGCTCTCCCTCGAGCCCCGGGGAAGCACCCTGTGACTTCAGCCCTGAGATTAGAGGCTGCAAGGGATGGACAAGTACGGAGGGACACTGCAGGGAGGGGCAGAATAGGAGGTCAGCAGAAGAGGAAGGATCTGGTACTGGCAGCCTGGGATGGGGGAACAGAGCGGGTAGGCAGCTGCAGCCCCAGAAACAGAAAGGACAAGGGTGTGGGGAAATGTGGAACCAGAGGGCTGGTCAGGAAACACCCCAGGGTTTCAGGTGACACGGCCCTGTTACCCATTCAGTTCAGGTCTAGAAAGTGCTGTGCTGGGAGCTGGAGCTATCGCCGATGGTAAAAGGCTTCTCCCTGGATCAGTTTATGCTTCAGGGAACCGGAGCAGCTGCTGGAACCAGAGCAGCACTTCCACTCCATCTGTGCCATCTCCTCAGAGTGGAGGGCCTGACCTCAGGCAGAACTCTGTGAGAACAGCTCTGGCTGCAGCGATCTGAGCAAGGCAATGGCCACAGGGGAGGAACGGGACCGCTTATCAACCCCTTGGGTGGGGGCCCAAGCCTGGTCTTGAGGAAAACATCCTCATCACGGCAGGAAAAGAAATATTCTCCTGGGTGCTAACCCCGAGGCTGGTAGAAGGTGTCACCACTCAGGTTGTGGGCCAGTTCCTGCTCCACGCAATACAGGAGAGCCTATGGGCCCACACCCTGCTGCAGCCCTTCCTCTGGCCTGTGACAGCACAAGCCTCCCCTGCTGGGGGAGGGGCAGAAATGAGCATCATCCCTGCTTTCCTGCTGGGCCAGGGAGCCCCTGGAAATAACAAGCATGGCTCTGGGTGGGCCCTCTGACACTGGGGGCGTGGGCTGCCCTTGCACACGTCACCTATTGCTCTGGGCAGTGGGTTTTTGAGTTCACATTTCCTGTGCCCACCCTACCCCACAAAGTGCTGGATAAAAAGGGAAAAAATATGTGTGAAGACATTTCATCCCAAAGTACCCCCAAGCAAATCCTCTGGAGTAACCCCTTCCCACCTTGTAGCTCCCTTACCTCTCCTCACCTACCCAGCAAATGGCTTAGAAATAAATAGCTTCCTGCCTTTCTTTCTCATTTTTACTTGGCCTGCAATTCTGAGGCCTACCTGTTGTCACAGCAAGCACTCCCGGGATGCCAGACACCTTGGTGAGGTAGTAAGTCTAGGAACTCCAAGTTCCTGGGTTCTTTCACACTCTGTCCCTGGACAATCTTAACTGCTCCACTGTGTCCCTTTTCCCTGGACGCCAGAAGTAGAGAAAGCTGAATGATCTAGGTGAGTCAACTGACTGATTTCGTGTAAGAGCTTCAGGCCAGGACAAGCCAATGAAGAAGATAAGTGTTTCTGTAGTACTCAAATGCTGTGCATCACTATAAGCTCTCTTTAAGCCATGTGGGATATTTTCCAGGTGAAATCACCATCCCATCCCTACAGGGTAAGGATGAGTTACAGAAGGGTCTATTTCACTCACAAATGGGGAAACAGCCCCAGGGGAGGACCTTGAACTTAGAACTTCTGGAAAGGGGGTTCAGGGGATGCCATCTTCCTGCCCTGCCCCCCATGCAGGCTTGGTAGTCTTCCTCAGTGTGCCAAATTGCATGATGTGGCCTAAGGTCTCTGACTGCTGGAATTGGGCCGTTTCCCTCTAGACCCACCCCCCAGTCTTCTAAGTTGCGAGGGTTCCCCAGTGGGACCCTATTACTTGGCAGCTTCCATGGATGGGGAAGGGACAGGGAGCCTGTCTAAACCATCTGGGCTCCAGCTGATTTCTGGAAAGGGGCTGATCAGGTTTCAATTCTTCCCTTTTAGTCCAGAAAGGCTCTTATTGGGGGCTGCCTCACCTCCCCACACCATCTGCCTCAGAAACTGGGTCTTGGCAGCTTCTTGGGCCTGAGATGGTACCAGAGAGTGAGCATGGCCTGACAATGAGCCTCACAAGTGGGGTCAAATCTCCTGTGTCTTTAGTCACCATCATGAGCTATCAGGGCAGCCATTCTCTCTGGAATCGCCTTGCTGTCCATCAAGGGCCTGTCCTGACACGGGAAACCTCATGGGCCCTGGGAAGCAAATCTTTTCTACCTTTCCCTGCACCCTCACCGGTCAGTCCACCCTCCAGCTTCACAGGAGAAAACCCTGGCCTGGACTCACCAGCTGATGCCCCATCCACCTGACGCCAAGCACTGCCTCCCAGGGCCCTGACTCATCTTGGACCTCTGAGATACAGACAGTTCAGCCAGCTCAGCTGACTTTCCCACCTCGATCCCCCTACCTGAGAGCACAGTCCCTCTGCCCTCTGAGAGTCCTCAGGACAACTCTGGTGGCCTGTGCCAGCAGACACCACCTTGGTCAGGACCCTCTGTACCTTCTGCCTCTTCCTTCTCTCAGTCAAGTCTTCTAAAAACAGCCGTGAAACAGGTCTGAAGAGAAAAACCCTGCCACCAACTCAGAGATGACAAGCCCCTCACCCTTTGACCCTTAATCTTGCCATCTAGATGGCCAAAGCAGTGTTTTCTCCCTGCCTCATGGCTGCTGACAGGCTCCCATGGAAGTGTCCCTGGAGAAGCAACAGCCACTGAGCAGTCCCCTCCCAGTCCCCAAGCCAGTTCTAGGACTAGTCATAAGGGTTTCTGTGGTCATGCTTCTTGTGAAGTAACTAAGACGTCTTCGATGGACTGCCAGTTCCTGGGGCACTGTAGGGAACCGCCAGGATAGGGGAGGGCCAGATAGGCTATGTCACCCCAAAGAGGGGAAGCCCTGACCTTGAACACAGGCCTGTGCCCTCTGCTACTTTGTGCCCAAGAAGAGTCACACAGAACGTCCCAACCTCTTCTCAGTCCCCAAAGAATGCTGCCTCCTCATGCCTCAGTCACAATTTGATTACCTCTGCCTTCAGCAGGCCTAAAGCAGGCCTCCCCTTCCTAGGCCTTCCCCAGCACAGTCCGGTATCGTTTTCTCATAGCCCTCCTTCCAGTCTGAGATTATTTTATTTATTTTTCCACTTGCTGTTCTGTGTCCTACTGAACTGCAAGCTTCTTGAGGGCAGGCTCAGCAGGCACCAGGCACAGGATAGCAAACCTCTGCAGGGCGAGGCTGTTCTGCCATTCTGCACTGGCCCATCCCATCTGTACCTCCCCATGGAGTCCTGGCTTTCAGGAGGGTTTCTCCAGAGGCGAGGCTGCTCTTCCCTTTTTGCCCTTGTTCAGTCTCCTGATTGCCTCTGCAAAGCCCATCTTTGACCTCCTGTATGAGGCTCAGTTCTCAGAAGGGCTGAAATCTTTGCCCCTGGTCAGAAGACCCTCATCCCAGCTCACCCCGGAATTGAGGGAAGTGGGGTTGCTCAGAAAGACTGCAGCAACCCAGCCAGTCTCCTTGGCTTTATCTTCTGCAGGTCTGCCAGGAGAGCTCTCTCATCCAGCCCCGCCGCCCACCTGTCACTCAGACGACCGCCTGTCACTCGGCCCTGCCCCTTTACACGCACAGACACGCCCCTTCCCAGCCCCCAGCAGGGCTGGCAGCCTGCAGGGGACCATGTCCCACAGCGCCAGCGCCTGAGGACTCAGAGCCCAGCCACCGCAACAAGTCTGCGCAGCCAAGGCGCCTCGCCCGGCTCCAAGCCTCGCTGGCCGCTGTCCCCCAGTGGCCCCAACAACAACGCCAGTGTGAACTCCAGAGGCTCAGCAGCCTAGTGTCCAGAATATCCTTGATCCATCCATCCCTGAGGCCAGGGGGCCTAGCTAGAGCAAGCAGTTTTCCTCCCGCTCCAGATTTTTTGCACGGACCCTTCAGGCTCGGAGAACAATGGAGCAGCTCTCAGCGCTTCCTCCACTACAGCAATCTTTGTTCCTCCCTTCCCGCCTGCTTGGCTTCCATTAGCCAAAGGGTCAAAGCGGAGTCTCAGCGCAAAAACCTAGACCTTTCTCTAAAAGACCCAGGGTTGAGATTAGGGGTTGGGGCCAGAGCTGGGGCTGAGGTGTAGGACGCACATCCAGATGCGTGCAGCTGGCTGCCCGCCAGGCCCCTAACCCCAGACGCTTCTCCTTGCCAAGAACCCCACACCCGGGAAATCCGACTCGCACTCCCACCCGGGATCCACAGAGGAAGTAGAGCCTCAGTTCAGCTCCAAAGCCAACTGGCGCTGACATCTGCTATCCCCACATCTGTCCTCTAGATGCAGGCTCTCCCAGGAGGACGTCCCTTGGTAATAATGCTGATGCTCTCCTGTCTCCACAGTGGAGGTCTCCGCCAGCCCCAGATTTTGCCACATCAGAATTCTGGACTTTAAAATTCCAGGATGCTAATGGGCTCTGTTTCTGAGAACCTAACTCCGCAGGCCATTGTCCAGCCTCACGTCAGACAGGCCAGAATAGAGCCTGGGCTCTCACGCTCGTCTTGAAGACACACTTAGCCAAGCGCGTCTAGAGGTGGGCCAGCCCTGCACATCTAGGCGAGGCGCAAGGCCCCTCCTCAGCAGCTCGGTGATCAGAAGAGTCCCACGGAGAGAGGGAAGGGGAGGAAGCTCTCCTTTTCCCCACCTTCCCCTGCAGCTGGCCAGGAGAAAGCCAGGGGCGGGGTGGGGCGGAGCGGCAGGACTCACCCAGCATCTGGCTGAAGAGCAGCTGCTCCAGGTCGCCCAGCACGGTCACCACGAGCTCCGGATCCACCTTGAGGAAGGCGCGCTCCTCTTGGCCCTTGGCAGGGGGCACCGGCCCGGAGCCTTTCTGAGCCTTGGCCTTGCTGGAGAGCAGTTCGTCGTCCGATTTGCCGTCGTCGCTCACCGCCGCCTCAGGCGCCTTGCTGAGCGGCTTGACCTCCGCGTAGGGTCCGCGCGGGATCCGGCTGGGTTTTCCCAGGCCGGGCGCTAGAGGGGCCAGGGGGGTCTTGGCGCCGCCCGCCGGGCTGCCCTTGGCCTGAAAGAGCGAGTGCTCAGACTTGGACAGCGTCTTGGACATCAGCGGGGCCTCGCGGCCCTTGGACCCCATCTTGCCCAAACCCTTGGGTGCCTTGGCCATGTCGTCGCTCCACTCGGGCTCATAGAGCTGCAGCTTTTTCTCGGAGTCCGTGAGGAACGAGAGGTTCGTGAGCGACTTCTGTTTGCGCAGGTTGGAGGTGGGTGGCCCGCCGGGGACACGGCTGTCCACGCTGCCGGACTTGAAGACCTTCAGCTCCGCCGCGCTGGCCTTGGCCATGCCGCCGCCGCCGCCGGGCGCCTTGGCGCGCTTGGGCAGCATGCCTCGGCCGTCTGCTGCAGCCGCCTTCTTGCCGGCTCCCCGCGGCTCGTCCGCGCCCTCGTCGCCGCCGCCGCCGCTCATCTCCACCTCAGGCTGCGCGCTCTTGACGCTGCTGCCCAGCATTCTGCCCGCGAGGAGCGCATGGACGATCCGCGCGTCTGCAGGCACAGGGCGGGGGAGGGGGCGGGGAGGAGGCGGGGAAGGAGGGGAGAGGACGGAAGACACCGAACAAGAAGGGAAAGGAGGCGGTGGGAGCACGCGAGGATGGGGGAGGCGAGCCGGGGTCGCCGGGGAAAGAAACGCGAGGAAGCAAGCAGGGGGCGAAGGCAAGAGCACGGAAACCGTGAAGCGACGGGGCGGGGTCGGAGGAAAAGGGGCGGAGCGGGGGAAAGAAATAAAAAATTAAAAATCAGTCAAAGGAAGGATGGAAACCCCGCGGTTGCGTCGAAGCCCGGAGGTGCCGCGGCGCCCAGCTCCCGGCCCGCCTGCCTCCCAGTCCCAGTCCCGCGGGCTGGGCACCGCCGGGCAGCGCCCTCCCGCACTCCGCCGCCCGCTCCAGTGAAGGCTGCGGGCTGCAGCTTCGGGGGAGGAAGCAGGGGAGGGAAAGGCGGGGAGCAAACAGGAGGAGGGGAGGAGTGTGCGCTAGGGGCGGGAGGTGGGGGAGAGAGTGTGTGTCTATTTCTGGCTCGGGAGGGGGAGGTATCTGCAAGCGGAGCTGGGGGTGGATGAGTGAGGGGTGGGGGCAAATAAAAGAGAGGACCAGGCTCTGTCCTGCCCTGGCTTTCAGTAGAGGAGGGTTGGGTTCTCGAGGGCACCGGTGGTCCTCCGCAGCGTTGGGAGAAGGCATCCGCTGAGCGCTGGAGAGAACAGCTGGGCCATGGGGCCTGGCAGAGCCGCTGGGCTCCTGCCCCAAACCACTGTCAGCCCCCTCACCCCCAAACCCTTCCTACCTTACATCTGAGACACAAGGGTGCTCTCCTGAGCATAGAAGGTAGGGGGTCGGGGGTAGGACAAGAATGACTTGGCAGGGTAGGGGGACTTAGGGCACCGGAGGAAGGGACTGGCCCTTGGGATCAAGAGGCTGGGTTCCCATTCCAGTTGCCTGCATGACCTTGTCAAAGTCAGTGACGCCCTCTGGCTCTATAATACCAGCTCCCCAGGTGAAAGGGCTTGGGGAATCAAGTCCAAGGTCAAACATAGGGACTCTGGAGAGGCTCAGCACTACCAGCCCTGAAGCAGGGCTGCTAGGCTATCTAAAAGGACATTTCCCCAGCCCTGCTCCTTCCCTGTCTTCCCTAGGGCCAGGGAAGAGGGGTGAGGTGGAGGGGCATCGAGACCCAGGCAGAGTAGGCAGCATTTTACCTAGGACTGTCCCTACATGGGTGGCACTACCCATTTTCCCATGGCCTCCCAAGTCAGGGTCAGGTTATCCAAGGCAAAGGCTCTGGAGAGGCGATGGGCAGGAGACAGTGGAGGGGAATTCTCTATAAGCAAGCTTGCTCCAGGAAGGGCAGCCTCCAGGTACAGCTATATGCCTGGGCTGTAAAGGCTCAGGAATGGTGCCAGAATGTAATAACCATCAGATTACTCCCCGCCCCATCCCCAGTTTCCATCACTCTAGTTCCTCCTCTCCTTCTCCCTATAATCTAAAGACCTCTGTGCCCGTGTCTCCTGGTTCACCCACTTTTCTAGCACTGAGCATCAGGCCTGGCTGGTGTGAGAGGTACTTATGGATGTACCCACATAGGAGCTGGGAACTGCCTCCCTCAGCACTTGCATGAGCAGGTGTTGCAGCTTTGATGGTTAAATGGGTTTGGAGGCCTCAAGGCTGCACACTGGGTTTTTATCCTGCATGACTCTGGTTCTGGCTGTTAGCCCAAAACTTCCTGCAAGAGCTGGATGGAGATGCCATAAAATCTTTGAGGACAGAAATCATAGCAGATTCACAGTGCTGAGGACATACGATTCTCAAGAAGAAACGGGCATGGACCCTTGGCTGGCCTTGGAGATACAGAGAAAGTGCCTTCAAGGAACTCAGCGTCTGGTAGGAAATACAAGGCAGACAATACAAGACAGGGAAATAATCTTGTCCCTGTAAAAAGGCAACGTCCCACCCATTCATCAAGAGTAGACAGG
>RJWT010019557.1:0-18354 GCA_004365215.1 Cuniculus paca | reverse complement strand
ATTTAAGAATTTCAGCTCCATACTGTTCTTAATCACTACTCACTTCACAGCTTGACACTGAATGATGCAGGGTTCTTCAAAGAGGTAACACTATCTGTTGTTTGTGTGCCTCCTGCATAGCTCAGCATTATACATGTCCTTAACTTCTTTTCAATCTTCTAGATATGTAAAGTGGTAATATCAACTAACATTTGTCAGGCATTGTACTAAGTGCTCTTGTGTTGGTAATTATTTGTTTTGCAAGTGAGAAAACTAGAGCTAGAGAAGGTCACTCGCTCAGCATCACAATAGCTAAGGTGGCACAGAGCTAAGATTTGAATACAGGTTTGCCTGACTCTACCACATAACACTTGGTGGAAACAGTAACTAGCTGGACATTCCAGCAGCTGAGTGAATCTCGGGCTCTGACTCTTGTTCCTTATCCTTAACTCTCACATATTTGCTGATTAATCATTACTGGTGTTTGTCTCACTTCTTCAGGTGCTTGCGATAGAGAAACCTGAGACTTGTCAGGTGCCTTTTTGTCTGAAAACAGAACATTCTTGTCTAGTGGAGTCTTCGTGGAATCATGTCATTTAACTTTTTCTTGAACTCCATTTGCCGGAATTCATAACTCTGTGTAGATTTCTTTTTCCTATCTTTACAGGGATTTCTGGAAATTATAGAGGGGCAACCCCAAGCATCTATAATTCTCTAGTCTCAAAGTACTACATTTTATAGTGTCTGGTTAGAATTTTTGGTTCTTTTTTAACCACCTAATATATGGCAGATATTGAAGGTTCTGTCTGTTTTATTTCTTATGTGGAAACCTGCATATGTTCCCTTAAATCTCAGTAGTTGCAGTTTGAATCTAACGTCACTCGTCCCAGGAGCAAATCTAATTGCTTCAGAAATGCATGTTTTATGTGTCCTTTTTCTTTTCCCTCTCCCAATATCCTTCCTTCTATCTTATCTATCATTTTAGATTTTCTCGTCTATCCCTTCAGCCAGTAAGTAGTTACTAAGATTTATTGTCTATGTCCCAAATACCTATCAAAATCTGGCTAAAGTACTAAGCCTCACTGGATACCAGAAAAATGAAAAATGTCCAAAAAATCATATATTACTATGTACCAATCAGAGTGCCTAAAATTAAAATAACAAAACACCGATTATACAAAGGGTTGGTGAGAACAGTTGGAACATTCAGACTGCTGATAGGAGTGAAGTATAAATTGATTCAAACCCTTTTAAAACCTTCAGTGATATCTGTGGGAGATGAACATAAACAATTCCATTTCTACACATGTACTCAACAACAATACATGAAGTATGCTCTGAAATACATGTATAAGAATGTCCATACAGCATTATTGTAAGAGTCCCAAAGTGGAAACAGTGAAATACACGTCTATTAGAATGGACAAAGGTGGAGTTGGTTGCAGAATTCATTACACAATTCTGGTTGTAACCCAGTTGTAAGCATAGAAAGTATAGAATTAGATTTGTGAACCAAGGTACCACTGTACTATTAGTTGCTTTGGGATAGTCACTGAAGAGTGGCCTTTGAGATTGACTTTTTCTCAATGTGTTTACTGAAGTTCTAGAAGGAATAGCAGTAGACTAATAATATTTTAGGTCAGGAATAAGATTGCAGGAAAGTTTACAATGTTCCTTTTTTTTTTTTTTTTTTTTTTTTTGGTATAGGGAGTTGAACTCAGGAGCTTGTATTTGCCAGGCAGGCACTGTGCCACGGAGCTATACTCCCGACTCTGTTTCCTATTTTTTCACATTTAAATTTAAAAATTTTTTTAAATACTGGGGATTGAACCCAGCGCCTCATACTTAGTAGACAAGTATTCTGTCACTTAGCTACACGCCCATCTGAAGGATCATTTTTGTTTTGTGTAGTACTACATTTTGAGTTGTTTTCCACTTAATATTCTAAGTATGCTCTTTATTTAAAAGAACAAATAACTTTGATCAAAAAAAATGTTAAGTAAAAAAAGATGTTAAGTAAAGTGACAAGATATTTGGGGCCTTGTGAAACTTTGATGCTCTACAAGTCAGACCCCAGTTAGCCATATTTATTTTAAAATTCGGGAGAATGAGAAGACACTTCTTTCCAGAGATTGCTTAGAGAAAATGTTACCTAGCTACCTAAGTACGTACATAGACACTTTCCTCTTTGTACCTCTTTGTTTTTTTTAATTGTTAAAAACCACATAGTGTAAAATTTGCCATCTCGACCTTTTAAAAATGTACTTAGTATTTTAAGTACACTCACAGTCTTCTGCAACAGATCCCCAGAACTTTTTCATCTTACACAACTGAAATTCTGTACCCATTAAGCAACAGTTCCCATTTCTTCCTCTTCCCAGATTTTGGTAAACATCATCATACTATTTCTGTGAATTTCAATACTTCAAGTATATTATGTAAGTGGAATCATGCAGTATTTGCCTTTTTGTGGTACTTTTAGTATAATCCCCACAGAGTTTATCTGTGTTACCATGTGTCATAGCTCCTTGCATCTTTACTGACATCATTTTGATGAAAGCCGTCATCATTTCATCTGAACGACAGCAACAGCCCAAGTAGTCTCCATTTTTAGTCTTGCCTGCTTCTAATCCATTTCTCATTCCGTGGCTAAATGTAAGCTTGACTTTGCTTAACAACTTGATACCCAGATCACCCTTAGATAGACTCTAAATGCACATTGTTAGGCCCCAAATACTCATCTCTTAAGCCCCACACTGTTTCATCCATTGCTCTTCAGACACACTCTTTGATTCTTCCACTCCGAATTTCTTTCCTGCTTCATGTTCCCAGCCAGTATTAATTGACAGTGAATCACGAATGAACCGTAACTTTCGCTTGAAGCTGTATTTGTCAGCTTCCTCTGCATGGAGGTAACCTAGATACTTAATGTCAGAATGTAAAAATTTAGCCATAAAATATGCACTTCCTATCTCCTGGCTTTTTAGACCATAACAATTTAAAATAGTCTGGATTAAAATGAGAATTTTAAGAAATATGTTGGATATATGCAAGTGAAGGGAAAGCTGGGGGGAAAAGGAGGAAATTATTTTAAAAATCTGTATTTCACTGAGTTTTAATAAAGAAGACATTAGTACTTTCACTCACTATTATTTTAATTCAGTAAGTATTTATCAGGACCTACTATTTATAGTTATTCCTACAGGTCAGCAAAGTAAAAGTCTACTAGAGCAGTTTATACATCCTGAGTAGCTATACATACTCTAGCAATCGTCCAGATAACTTTTTGGTTTCTCAAGTAGTTTTTTCATTGCTGTAGATGTCTAATGACTGATGGAAGATCACGGGTGATCTGTGCAAGTCTGTTAGATTGAGAGGGAACTAGCACATTAAACTCTCAAATGAAACAGAAGCCACCAATTTTAAGTAAGTTTAGCAAATTATGCATTAGGGTTGGAATGACTTTCACAGCTTGAATCTGACAATGGCAACCCCTGTGTACCTTGTCAGTGTTCTGTGTTCCCTCTGAGCTTCAGCCACATTGCACATGTGTTTTCTTGAATAGATGATTTGATCAAGTCATATCAGTGCATTTTTGCTCATACTTTTTTTTTTAATCTGCAAAGCTCATTTATCTTTACTTTCTACAAATTGAACTTAATCTTTTTTTTTTTTTTGATACTGGGGATCGAACTCATGACCTTGTGCTTGCCAGGCAGGCACTGTGCCTCTGAGCTACATCCCTGGCCATTCAACTTATCTTTAAAGATTTCTTCTCAGGCATCCTTCCTCCACGTCATCTTCCAAGTAGAAGATTAAGTGAATCACAAAGATTAAGCTTTGTGCTTCTTTAACATCCTGGGCTTTCCTTAAGCATAGCTCCATCATCTAGTTATAGGCTTGTCTTTCCTACTAGACTGTTACCTCCTCGTGGGCAGGTTTAAGGCATTTTTGTGTTCAGCTTCCTACAGAGTAACCGTTGAGATTATTTTGATGAAGAAAGTGTGCTATGATTGAATGAAGGATAAATAAGTACCTGACTAAGTGGGTAACAGCAGAGCAACCTGAAATCTGCTAAAGAACCAGTTGCTTTCTGGTCACAAGTTTGGGACAGTGAAGTCCTTTTTCTTCCATATTTAATAGCAAACTTGGAATTCTAGCTGACCTCATAAGGAAAACAAAACAAAACACTAAGGGGAAAGGCTATGAGCAATAATTGAATGTTATCTGTGTTCGGTATAGTGTTACTACTGAAGACTCTTATTTAACTGTGTAAGCAATTTAGTGTGTTACCAATTTACAGCTGAGGCTTAGAAACTTTTAGTTAGAAATTTAGTAATGAAGCTTTAAGCACATGTTCTTTTCTTTTTTTATTCACATGTTGCTGTCTGCCCAAACTGAAAAATCTTACTTGTCTAATTTCTAGTAATCTGTTACCAAAACTAACTATAAATTTCTAGAGGGTATTTTAATACAGAATAAGTATGTACCTTAAAATAATAATTTTGCTTTACTATTTACAAAGGGCTTTTACCATCACATGATAGTTTAGAAATGCCATTCCTTCGACATATTATATAATCTTTAAACAACATTAAAACATTGATGCAGTGGAAACTGGTGTTGCTGAATGCATTTCTCCAAATTAGACTATATTGTTTATATTTCAGTAAATTTTTAAACAGATCATATGATTCTTTTGACTTTTTCTGGAGACTTGAAGCCTAATAAATAAATGATATCTAGCCCTTTTTAAACATTCTATGCATAATTTAGACTGTGTACTTGCTGACATCTAGAAATCTGTTTTCATCGTGTGATAAACTTACATTGTAAAGTTTCATCGTATGGAACCTCATGATCTCGGAAACTAGTTCTTTTCAGTGTTAGAAGCCGAAAACAATTTATTTTGTCTTTGACAGGAATAAATTTAAAGGAGGAAAAAGGTTCCATCAAACCATAGAAAAGCAAACGGGAATAGCGAAATAAATGGGTCCCCAAGAACAAGACATCTGAGTTTTAATTTGTACTTGTTTCCTGACAGTTTTGACAATGGATGAGTCTTGTCTTTTGGAGCTTCAGTATCTTCATTAATGAAACAGAGGCCAATAACCATACCTAATTCTTCTGGTGATTGTAATTATTAAGAAAGGTACTACACAGTGCTTGACATATAATGGACCCTTGGTAAATGGTATTGTCTATTGTTGAGGGAGGCTGGATTTCTGAAACACAGGCATATGAAGATCTGTAAGTCTTTTGGCAGATGCACAACTTTCCCTGCAGTCTGACTGTTCACACTGAACTGATTAGCTCTCATTTGTGGTGCATGCAATTACTCTTGAAAATTTTTGTTTATGTGGCACGCATATTCTAATGTCTACGGGAAACCTGTAACATTATTTTTGGTTATGAACTTGTCTCTTTTACAAGATTCAAGTAGGATTTACAGGAAGAATTATAAGTGAAAAATGATAATTTATTAATCTCGTCAAAGAAAGAGGCTTTTTTATTTGTTCCTGTCAGTGCTTGAATTCCTCTTTTTTATTGTTTTAAACTCCTCCTGACATAGGTACTTGAATAAAAACATGACTGTGTGCTGGTCAGCAGTCATGTGAGTGGAATCTTTTTAATTGGATTGCACTGACTTTTATTTTCTTCTCTAGAAATTTTGATTTTTAAAATTTATAAGTGATCATTCAGCATGGTATCTTGAAATGTTTTTCTTTTTTCTTGCCACAGTCATAGGTGTGTTATTTCCGCAATTATGCAGGGTAAATGTTGCATGATTTAAGTGGATTCTAAAGGACATGCTAAGCAAACGTGTCCTTTTTGAGGAAAGAACTCTTAACTTTCAATCTCTTATGAGTGAAAGTATCTGAAACAGAGTTTACATTCAACAGATATTTCTTGAATAAATAGTATTCAATAAGAATTTGTAGAATATTCTATTTGGAAAATACCTCTTTGCTGACTCCTAAATTTTGAAAATAATTTAGACATGAAAACACTGGTTTTTGTGCACCTTCATTTATCAACACAGTTTTCCATGTCATTCTTTTCCCCTCCCAGTGAGGAGAGAGATTTTGGAATTCATTTCTTTGTAATAAATTACTTCCGCAAGGAAATGTTTTGTTTTGATTTGGTTTGGTTTTGCTTCTGAAATTTCTGAAACTTAATGTTAAGCTCATTCTGTGTCCTGTTACGTTTTCAATATTGCCTGGCATCTATAGGGATATATATTTTGTACATCTAGGAGGACCTTTTTTAATTTCTCATCTTCTAAGTTTTCCTTTAAAGCTCTTTTTTCAATGTTGAGGAAACAAATTTTAGTATATTTGGGTATCATGTTTGTGAGCTTAGGGTAAGACAAGTGCTCTCCATCCCTGTTGATATTAGGAGCAAATTGGTCACACCAGTAAACTTATCAAGAAACGTAGTAATAATTTCTCTGTGTGTTCATTGAAGTGTTTATAATTAAGAATAATTGGAAACCATCTAGATAGATATCTGCAGAATTCACTTTAATGGTTTGAAAATGCTTGCAAGTGAACAAAGCAGTGTATAAAACTGTTGAATTGATCCCATTTTATAAACCACACCAAAAATATTAATAAAGATTTTCTGCAAGTGAAATTATTGATGACAATTTCTTTCATTTTTAAAACAATTATCTAAATTTTCTATAAAGATCAGGTGTCATTTTTGTAATGACAGAAAAACTCCCCAGTATCTAAAATGAGTAACTACTACATTACTATAAAATGAAATCTGTGGTGTTCAAGGCACTATACTAGACCTGAACATTGTATAATTTTTACGACAGCCCTATGTTATAAAAAATAGTATTTTTCCATTCTTTTCTTTCAGAGGAGGTGCCTGAGATTCAGAGAAGCAAATTTTGTTTGTTTTGAGACAGGTTCTCTATGCACTTCAGGCTGGCCTTAAACTCACTGTGTATCCCAGGTTGGCCTCAAACTTGTAGTGATCCTCCTGTTTTAGCCTCTCAAGTGCTGAGATTGCAGGTGGGTGCCACCACACCTGGCCATTTTTTTTTTAATACAATGCCTACAGATAACCTTTTTGTCCTGTTGATTGCCATACTTTCAGTACCTAGAAGAGGGCATGGCATATAGTAAAGACTCAGAAGATAGCCTTTGAATGAATGAATTGTATACCTAGAAATTTGGCCATTTAATATCCAACCAGAAATAATTGTTCTTGATTCAGGATTGTGCAGAGAAATGAGTGTGACACATTATAAGGCCAAATGGGGGTAATTCCACAAAAAATCTAGGTCAGAGTAACAGATAACCTGATTGAGGTCCTCTTTTGATGTAAACTTAAGTACTAATTTCATTTGCCAGAGCTCCTTCCCACTTGACTAATATTCAGTGAACAAAGAAGCAGCAAAATTCACGTGATAACTGTGTCTTTACCAGTGTGAAAGATATAGGTGGAAACCCAATTCTATAAGTAGAAAGTAACTGGAGTGGGAATTTCTCGATTGGGACTTTGGATCTTGGGAGGTCAATTCTGTGAAGATAATAATTGTGCCATGTGGCACATGCATAAACTTGACTTCGTTGCTAATAGCAACTTCATTGTACTGTATAGTCCTATGACAGCAAAGAGTAAATCCCATTTGGAAGAAGGGTTAATGTTTAAATACCTTGTAGGCATAAGTGGTTCTTGTTTGTAAGATGAATTGCCACAGAAACCCAATTGTGACTCTAGCTTCCCCTTGTCTTCTTAGTTATTATGCACGTCTCAGATATTCTTGGTTGCTAAGCGAGAGCTTAGTCATAGGTTGAGTACTAGCCAGGTGTATAATCATGACATCCTAGTGTGTGTGATTAAAGGAAATAATATGTGCTGAGAACACAGTCTTAGGGAAGAGGGTAGAGGAATTACGAATCACATTTAATGATTCAGTATATCACATTCCACTCCTACAGTATCATCTTCTGCTCATGTTCCCTTTACTTTTTTCATTCTAGTAATTATTTTGTCCTCAAACATCCACCAAAAGTAGACCTTGATTTTGCGTGAGAATAGTGGTTTACGACAGAACTGACTGGTGGTCATTGTGAAACCAGCCTATGTGTTTGAATGTATTTTATTCCCTTAATAACTTGATGGTTCCATTGAATCTGTTAATACCCTGTAGTTTAATGTATCTCTTTGCCTGATTTAGAAGATATGTACATTTCCCCATTACGTTATGAATAATACTAGTTCCCCCAAATCATTAGGTCTAGTCTCAAAATTTCTGAACTCAGCTCCCTACCATCTTTTTTTTTTTTGAATGATAGAGTTCTTGCCCTTACTTATCTCAGTTGATAGTTTTTGTCAGCGCCATGAAGGCAGGCAATATCTTTTTTTTTTTCACCATTCAACCTTGGACTAACATTGTACATGATACATATTGGGAGCTTAGTATTTGTTAAATCACTGGAAATAGAGGGCTTTGCTTGATTAGCATTTAATAAGACCTAGAACACCTGCTGAGGATCTTCAGGAACCTTTTCTCCACAGACCTTTTGTGTTTTATTTATCAGCGATGATGACATTCATGGAAATCCTTGCATCAGATGGATATATATATATATATCCATCTGCTTCAGCGTTTCTATGAAACACTTTATGGTGGCCAGATATTGGAGAGTCTGAATGTGAATACCCACTGGCAAATCCAGTTCTCCCTTTAGGTGATATCTGTCTTTTAACTCTACAAATATGTTCTTTGGACTTCCATTGGTAACAGAGTCTCCAAAAAGTGACTAAGTTACTAGCTTAGTGACATAGTTAAAATATAACATCATATCTACACTGAACAATTTCTGGAAGAAAAACTTTTTTTTTAAAAGACTTTTTACTCTAGCGTATAATCTCCCTTATAGTTCTGCTGTTTGCTTTAGGAAATCTACAGCCTTATGTAGTCTGAAAGGTTATGTGGCATATTCAGTATTTCTCAGTTATTGATCATCATCAAGAAGCATCTCCCAGGCCAAGACAGGAGGACTGCAAATACAAGCCCAGTCTGAATGACTTAGTGAGACCCTGTCTCAAAATAAAAAATACGAAAAGGCTGCGGAAGGCAGCTTGGTGTGAAGGTGCTAGGTTCAATTGCCAGGACTTTCAAAAAGCGCATTTACTGTTTTTTGTTTGTGCTGGATTAGAGGTAGAAAAAAAGTATCTTAGTAATTCTTTCTGTAGCTTTGATTGTAAGACATAGGAATTATCTTTGTCTTTTTTTTTTTTTTTTTTTGAGACAGGGTCTTGCTATGTAGTTCAGGCTGGCCTTCAACTCATTTTGTAGCCCTGGCTGGCCTTGAATCAAATTCGAAGCAATCTTCCTGCCTCAGCCTCCTGAGTGCTGGGATTATAGGTGTGCACCACCACACCCTGTTTATTCTCATTCTTGCCTGCTGCTTTTTTTTTTTTTTTTTAAACGGGGTTTTATTACGTATAATTCAAGCTGGCCTTGGATTCACTGTGTGTAGTCCAAACTGGCCTCAAACTCAGGGCGGTCCTCCTGCCTCAGCTTCCCAAATTCTGGGATTATAGGTGTGCACCACCACATCCAGCCGCTTATTAAATTAAGAAAAATATTTGTATTTTATATTTAATACTACTACATTTGTATCAGCAATACATGCCACCTCACATTATTAAAATCCTATTTCACTTTTAAAATTTCCAGTCAATTCATTATTTGTTTCAGAGATTTTAAATTTTTTTATGCAGTATTGACAGTTTTTATAGTCATATGTTTTAATTTTTTTTGTTTATTTGCTTTTGAGACAAGGCTTCACTGTGTAGTTTAGGCTAGGCTTAAACTCACTGGGTAGCCCAGGCTGGCCTCGAACTCACAGTGATCTTCTTGCCTCAGCCTCCCCAGGGCTGGGATTACAGGCATGCACCATTATGTCTGGGTTGTTTTAATTTAAATTACAGAAGCCAGCCTGTGCTGTAAATCAGCCTGGTTATCTATTTCCAGTGTCTAGGTAAGGTCTCAGACAGTGAAATGGACATCAAGCTCTTAGAGGTTTTCCTAAAATTGATATATTCAGAGTGTTTTCCATGTGCCAGGAACAGTGCTAAATGTTTTTTATTCATAATCCTTGAGCCTTAAAACAACCTACAAGGCATGAGTATTCTATTTTGTGGGTGAAAAGTCTATGACATAGAGGGGAAGTAAGTGGCAGAGTCAGGAGTACAGCCCCTGTCTACTTGACCCTAAAACTAGTGTTTTTCGTTTTCTTTTTCTCTTTTCAGGGACTGAACTCACAACCTTGTGCTTGCTAGGCAGGCAATAAGCACACTGAGCTAAATCCCCAGTAAACTTGTGATTCTTGCACCACCAGGTATAGTATAGGTTGCAGATGGCATTAGAATCTAATTTATTTGATGGTAGAGCTGGAGGCTAAGACAAGTAGTCATAATAGAAGGCCACAAACCCCTCCCTTTGAAAGCACTGAACCTTTGAGAGAAGGTGCCACTCATTATATTTGGTCTTCACCATAAACCAAGTTCATGATGATTGAAGGCCATAGACATTGGAAGTTTTGCTAGTTCACTACTTCTGTTACTATAATGGAGGTTTTTAAAATGTTCCTTGAAAAGAAACTTCTACATTTCTTTTAAGATTTCCATCTACAGTTGTCCTATGTGCTGCAGTCATCTCAGTTAGATAGAAGGATCTTCTTATCGTTGCATTTCTAAAATAGCCTCTTTTCCCATATTCCTAAATAGATGCCAGGTTCCTAGTACTTGAATGCCATTGTTTTGTACTCACTTAACAATGTTCATGCACTTGACAGATTTGAGTTTACTTTTTGGCTGTAGAGTATTGTCTTCCTATCTAGCGCCTAAACCCAGATGCATAAATACAAGGATCTAAACACATTGGAACGATGCTGGTTATTTTAATCAAATATGACACGAGAATTTTCTGGCAAAGCCAAGGTGCATGGGGCAGCTGGTCACAGTGGCTAGAAAGGTGTCTAATCTCCAAGTATATCCAGTTTATTCAGCTAAATTGCTGGCATGGCCAGCATTAATAATTTAGGATAGTTGCTTATGAAGGTTTACCTTAGATTTTAAATCGTATCTGTCTACAAGGAGTCACATTATAAAGATTAAAAGGAAAAACATAATAGTAAATAATAGCCACCCTGTTTTGAATCTGTACTGTGTGCCTGACTTTATTGTGAATCCTTCCATACAACTGGAGTGTGGCTACTTCCCCATTTTGCAGACTAGGCTACTAAATCTCAGTGGTAATTTGCCTTGTATCATGTAGTAAAGTGGTTGCTAGTAAACTCACTTAGGTTTAACTGACTTCAAGAGCCTTGCTCTTTGTTATTCTATGTTACCTATAACAGTGATACTGGAAGAGAGATTATAGAATCTATTGCCTCATATGTTTAGAATGAACTTTTGGATGTTAAATTAGTATCATTCTGGGATGTTTTCCTTACTCTGGCCACTACTGCCTGTTTGCCACTGTTGCAAATATTCTTCACCACCTCTTTGTTGCAAGAAAGGAAACTGGATCTGGATTTCCATTCTCACCATTGATCTCAACTGCTTTTTTAGGTATCTGTCAAATATCATGTCATTAACTATTTTGTCGTACTTGTCATTGTATTTTTTATTCAGGTTATTATTATTATTTTTTTTTTTTTTGGTACTGGGGATCGAACTCATGACCTTGTGCTTGCCAGGCAGGCACTTAAACCACTGAGCTAAACCCCTGGCCTTATTCATGTTATTATTTAGTCCAACTGGATGTATAGCTGAAGACAGTTCGTGCTGGATATGAGCATAGTTCAAGTCAGAACTGCCCAATAGGACTTCCTGCAGTTAAGGAAATGTTATATATCTGGACCGTCCTGTAAGATAGGAGCTAGTCACATGAGGTTTTTTGAGTGTTTGAAATGTGGCTAGTGTAAATGAAAGACTAAATATTCCATTTAATTTTGATTAAAAATATTCACATGTGAATAGTGGCTACTGGATTGGACAGCACTGTTTGAGGCAGTAAATGATGTTTGTGTTTGAGGAGTGATGATACAAATCGAGGAAGCTCAGTTGATAATTTCTTTTTGTTTTACAATTAATATGGGTACATTTTATTTGTAAATTAAGCCTCAATACAGTTAATTTTTGTTTTGTTTTGCTTTGTTTTTTTTGAAACAGAGTCTCGCTATATACTCCAAGATGGCCTTGAACTCACTATATAGTTAGGTTGCAGCACTCTTCTTGCCTCAGCCTCCTGAGTGTTGGCACTACAGGCATGTACCACCATGCCTGGCTTAGTAAAGTTGATTTTAAAAGTTAAGCACACAGAAAAAGTTAAGTATCTACATCTTGGTAGAACATAAGCCTGTGGCTGTTTATGCATCTGTGTGCAGGTAGCCAATGTGTGCCCCCCACCAATAGCATCTTGAGATCTAAATAATATTACAGGCATCAGCAAGGAGCGGTGTGATGGGAATTTGGAAATGGAAGTGCCTTCACCTTCATTATTAATTGATAATTTAAAGGTTGCTCATTTGTTTTCCAGCAACATTAAATCCAGCATATATTCAATTTAAAACTATATTATCATGGGACAAAATAGGGTAGAGCAGGTCATGTTTCCAAAGTACTTTTTGATCGTTCAGGATCTCATTTGGTGAATCTTTCAGATGCGGTATCATTTATGATTTGGTTTTGCTAATGGATCACAGAAGAAAGGGAGAAAGAACAAATGTGATTACAACTTCCGTGTACCGGGTCTCCTCCTGCTGCAGTGGACACCAGTCTCTTGGTGTTCAGGTTGCAGTAAGTACGGGAGCCTGGGCACAAACCCATGTACTCTTTTTTCTCAGCTCATTGACTGAGACTAGAGAATTATCTCTCCCCATTCAGTTAAAATACTCATTAATTTTTGTTTTTACATGTCAAGTGAAGGAAGTAGAGACAGTTTCTATGGTTAGCCAGGGAGCTGCAATGATTTGATAATCAACGACAACAGAAATGTACTTTTCCTTTCTATAACCCTGAATAAGTACTTTGGACCTTGATTTAAAATTTTTGTTTTGGCAAATACAACCTATAACTCAGAAGTATTCTGTGTAGACTAGTTTTGGTATATGTTTTCCAAAGAAATTTTTGATGGAAGTAAATAATATATTATGTATGCTATCTTGGAGAAAAATTGTCACTACAGTTTTGATGTACAATATTTGATTTAATTTTGATTATCTGGTCTTAAATATTTTAAAAATGTATTAATTTTGTATTTGTCACTTGTGTTACTAAGTATAATTTTTCCTGACATTTTATTTCATAAATTCTCCTCTCCTTTCCACCAGAGCATAGAACCAGTCAACTCTGGATGCTTCTGATATTTTTGACTGTGCTAGAGCATTGAATGAAGTTCCCTGTAGTGAGGAAAGAGCACATGGGACTCATGACTTTATGTACTCCAACAATAGAGCTTTTATGACACTGGAGGTGGTTAAAAAAGCTAGAAGTAGCTCTTAAACATGGCATCTCTGTGTTGCCTTTTTTTTTTTTTGTATTCTCAGAACTGCCAGGAGTGCATCGAGCCTGTAATTTCCTGTCCTCTGAATCCCCCATCTTTCTGCAGCTCCAAGCTTTGTGTCCCACAGCCTGTGACTCTGCTAACAAATCGCTATTGTCCAGTGCAGCGAATGGTGGCTGGAACTAAAGAATTGCTGTCTGGTTTCTATTCAAATCCAGGTAGTGAGATATATGAATGGACTTTTCGAATCGTCATGTGAATAACGTCTGCTTGGTGTGTAGGCTCAGAGCCACACTAGGAAAGATTAACTCCTACTCTGACCACTAACATCCTTTGTGATAGGAGGTAGAAACATTTCACAGTATCGTTTTATTCAGACTAATTGTCTATTTCATACTCCCAGAAGTAGGGTTGACTGTTTAATTATTTGGCAACTTTTCTGTCAAGTTTTAGTATTGTTATATTACAGAGAAGTTTGGGGAAATGTTAAGGTTTTTGTTCCCCTATTCTCACAGTTATTTTCTCTCAAAAGTTTTTTCCCTAACATTTATGATAGCATGAAGTTACTTTTCTAATATTCAAATGAAAAATAGTAGAGAGCTGCTTTTTCTAAGAAACCAGTCCTTTAAAATACTTCCCTATCAATGGAGGGAAAATTTCCCCTTTCTTTTTAGTGTGCTCTACTTATTACTTTACATTTTTCTCCCAAAGTCCAAATTTGTAAAAAGAAATCATAGAAACAACTTCAAATGCAGTATATTCCCAAACAAAACAGGTCTCCTTCAAATTTGGAACAGACCTAAGCACTGGTTAGTATAGTAGAATAAGAATGTTTTAAAAGCAGATTTGGAACTGGACTATAATTCATAATTCTGTCTTATCTATCGCAAATTATTTTATCTTCTCCTGTATACCTGAAAAAAGTCTCCACAGGCTTGAAGGGCTCTGTTTTTACATTCCTTGCATATCGCAGGTAGTATGAAACGGACAGCCTTTTATGTTTCTTTTTGTCTTAAACTCAGACAGCTTTGTAAGCAGCAGTGTGTAGATTACAAGAGTTAGACAAAAGCAGGCGCGACTGAGAAGAGTTGGTTGGGGGGAGACTTGGGGCACTTCCTGTCAGTCAACACATTCCAGATCACTAAAAAATTTCCACACCCTCTGCATTCCCTCTTGTACACCACAGTTCCCAGTATTTTCTGATTCTGTGTATTGTGGTATTTATCATAGTGCTCTCTCGGGCTCTGCCAAGACTGCTTCAGAGGAGATACATTCCTTTAGATTGTACAAAAGCATAGCTGGGAAAATGGCTGGCAGTTTCAGAATCTAGTCACGATCGCACGCATGAGCACCTCACGCATCCGTGCCCCTTCCCCCTCCCGCCCCTGCAGCTGGCTGACCTGTCTCACCCACTGCTGGCCTATCGAGCGGCCAGGACTGTCTGGTTTTGGCTCATGCCTTTGTCCATGTCTGGCTTAGTTCCTCTCTGTCTATGCTTGCCTCTGTCCCCACCGCCCCAGGCGGCACAAGTGTTTGGCCACACAAAACTGCAGAAAAGGTGGCAAAAACTTCAAACTTTGCTAGATTCTCTAATAGTGTATTCTTTTGTAAATTTCTTCCCCTTAAAATCTCTGTTTTAAGAAAGCAAATAACAAAATTATCTAAAGGCAAGGAATGCAAAGCCACCTTTGTGTTCCTTATAATAACTGACTTCATAACTCTTCTCCAGCTGCGTTATGGGGTGTGTATAAAAGCTTCTGTTCTGAGAACAAAGGAGCACGTGCAGAAATGAGACTAAAAAAATCCACTGACAGTATTTCACCACACAAATTACTTAAAAGATTTTAGTCAAGTCTCTCAACAGATTCAATTTTAAATGTTTTTTAGTTCAAAAGAAAAAAAACAAAACAAAAAAATAAATTGAAAGTGCTTACCCAGTAAAAGAACCGAAGTAGTCCTGAACTGTTACGTAAGACTTTTTACAGTTGGATCTTTGTCAAAAGGGGATGGGGGTGATGGGAGAAAGCAGCAACAACAATCAAAAAGTTCGAGCTGCTGTGGCAAGAGGACAACTTCTGTGCTTCCAGATAAGGTTCTTGTTGTAGAAATGGAACTTCCAGCCAGCACAGCATCTTGTCCCAGTAGAGAAATGAGTTTGTCAGTAAGAAAAATTGAGATTCTGGAACCCAGGCTAGATGAGCTATTGAACCGCGCCAGATTTCCTTGCAGCCCTGTCTGCTCAGCTCGCATTGAACTATATATGACCCAGATGATGGACAGAAGCACATTTAGTCATGTGCACACTGGAAGAAAGCGGATTTGCTGGTCCCTGGCAGTGCAGGGGTTTGTCTTCTGATTGGGCTGTGCCCTGATCAGTGAAATGTGAAGCTCTCACCATTCAGAGGCCGTAATTCAGGACTGGCAGTTTGAGTGTCCGGCTGCTTCTAGTCTCTGAGAGAGACTTTGGAGGTGTTGTATTGTGTGGTGGCATTACCCACCCAGAGGTTGCTTACACCTATGCACTTGTGGCAGGAGAAACACCAGTCTCTCTAAAATGCAGGGTGGCTGCTGACTGTCTGAATGCCAGGTCATCCTCTTGATGGTGAATTGGGCTCTAACTTAGACCACATGTTTGATTTGAGAATTTCTTGTGATCCCAAGCAAGCTTTATATTCAGAGCATTCCTTGGTCAGATTTTATGGATCTGATAAAGTAAAAGTAAAAGTGACATTTAACTTTGAACATTTTCTAGATCATGTAAATTGCTCTTAATGAAAATTGGATTGGATGGACAGGAGAAAAGTTTTGGACTCTGGAGTCTTCAAATGCACTGGGAAGAAGCTTTATCTGTTATTATCCCTTTTATGAGCCCATCACTAAGGACTGGGGTAAGTCCTTAGTCACACAGAGGGTTGCTGGGGGGCGGTTTACAAAAGCACAGACCCCACTGAGCTGTGACATAGCTTTTAATCACGCAGGACAGCCACAGTCTGCTGTTCAGCCTTTCTGACCTAGGGTCCTCAGGGCTTATTTCCCTTCTTTCTGGGCCACTGAGAAACCGTGTCATTATACAGGACTGTCAGTTGTGACATTTTGGTTTAGTACATGACGGTTGCTTTGTTTGTTTGATATAAAATGACACATTTTTTAAAAAGTGAAACAATAAAATTACATTATGAAACTTTGACTCTGACATATAAACTCTATTCTACATGGACCATTTTTTTCCCCAGTGGACTTTCTTGTCTCTTTAGGGTGAGTTTATGTAGTCTTAAATCAATGTTTAGACTCACAAATACTTTGGTTTACTTTCTGCCCCATCACACTTGTTGAAATAATTCCATGACCAGTACATAGCATCTGTCTATTTTATTGCAAACTCTGGGTTTGGACGTTTGTATACTTGTAATTTTTTAGGTACTTACTGCATTCCACAACACTCTTTGTATGAAAATTGCCTCAGAATTCTTCTTCTGTCATAAGCTGGGAGAAGCTGGGTTGGTATGCTTCCAGAAGTAAGGATGCTCAGAGTGAGAGTTCTTGTTTTCTTTAAACCACCCATCAATAACTCTTTTCATGTTTGAAGTTAAAACATAAAGATAAAATATACATAATGTAGCATTTGCCACGTTAACTAGTTTTGTGACATTAAGTACATTTATGTTATTGCCACCATCCATCACACTCTTCTGATCTTGAAAATGAAACTTGAAACTCTGTACTTGTTGAACACTAATCTTTCATTCTTCCCTCCCTAACCCCAGCAACCACCATTTTATTTTCAGTCTCTGTGAATTTGACTATTCAGGTATCTCATATAAGGGAAATTATGCAGTAAGTTCTTGTCCCTTTGTGACAGGCTTATTTCACTTAGTATAAGTCTTCAAGTTTCTTCGATGTTGTAGAATTTGAAAATTCTACATTGTATAGTATGTGTATACCACATTTTATCCATTCATCAGTCAGTGGACTCTTGACTTGGTTCTACTCTTTGGCTACTAAGAAGGTTACTCATAATTATTCTTAAATCATGTGAGGGCTTCTGCTCTTACTCATTTCTGAAGCTCTTCTGATTATATAAGTTGGAAGAATTTTGATGTGCCTACTCTAAAGACTAATGAGTCCCTAATATCAGGTTTAATGAAGAAGGGAAAATTCTTTTCAGCCTTCCTGTTATAATGAGACATGGTGGATACTACGTTCCTATTAATTCTGTAATACTTACTGTTTATGGGTTTATTTTTCTTATTACATTTTGAGCTATTGTAGCGCAGAGACCATGATTGTTCCTCTTGAATCGTGCCTTATGCTTCCTGTGTATATATGGCACAGTTGTTGGAAAAAGGTAAATTAATACATAATAATGGATAGTTCTGTTGGATTTTTGCTGTGTGCCAGAAACTATGCCAGTGTTTTATATACACTTAGTTTGGGGTGGGGGTGTCTTTTTGAGACAGGATCTTACTATGCAGTTCAGGCTGGCCTTGAGCTCACTTTGTAACCCAGGTGGTCTCGAACTTGCAACGATCCTCCTGCCTCAACCTCCTGAGTGCTGGAATTACAGGCATGTGCCACCATGCCTGGAACGTTCAACTTATTTTTAAAAACAGCTGTATGAGATAAGTATTATTGGCTTTATTTAGTAGATGAGAGAATTTGCCAAAATCCTTATAGCATGTAACCGTCATAATTAGGATTTGAACTTTTTTTTTTTTTTTTTGGCAGCACCGGGGATTGAACTCACGACCTTGCACCTACCAGGCAGGCGCTTAGGCCGCTGAGCTAGATCCCCGGCCCATGTTTTTGAGACAGGGTCTCACTATGCCTTTCAGGCT
>RJWT010019556.1:0-18353 GCA_004365215.1 Cuniculus paca | reverse complement strand
CAGCAAAGGTTGAGAACCAGAGGCATAGAGGAAATTCTAATTGAAAAACAGAAACAAAACGGTTTATTGTGGCATATCTATTTTCAGGTGTTTCGGCATGGAGACAGAAGTCCCATTGAAACCTTTCCTAATGACCCCATTGAGGAATCCTCATGGCCAGATGGGTTTGGTCAACTCACTCAGGTTGGTTGGGGATTTTCAGTTAAAGTTGATGAGTCTTCAAAGAAATACGTGCAGAATTGTTTGTATTGACAGGGTCTTTTTTTGTTTGTTTTGTTTTTAACCTCACTGGCTTTATTTAAACATGAGAGATGTGCATGAACAATAGAATATATGAGTTTGAAAACGCTGAAGAGAATCAGAAAAAGACTTCTAATACAGCACCTGAGTTTTTCAGGCTTTACCTGCAAAAAGAGTGGGGAAATGTTTGCTAATCAGTAAGTTGAATGAATCCTCAGGGTTGGGGAAACATAACTCTTTGGGAAGTGATAATATCAGAATTTTATTTCTTATTAGCTGGATAGATTGGGATTGAAGCTTCCTTATAAGTCAGCTGTCCCCAGCCTTTTTGGCACCAGCAACCACTTGTGGAAGACAATTTTTCCACAGGTCAGGATGATTCAGGGGCATTACATTTATTATGCACTTATTTCCATTATTATTATATCTGTGTGCTTTATTTCTATTACCATAACATTGTGTACTCTGTTTCTGTTATTTTACATTAGTGTCTCATAAGGAGCACGCAACCTAGATCCCTCAAGTGCACCATTCACAGTGAGGTTCCTGCTCCTATGAGAATCCTGTGCCTCCACTGCTCTAACAGGAGGCAGAGCTCAGGCAGTGATGTGAGTGAAGGAGACTGGCTGTGAATACAGCTGAGGCTTTGCTTGCCTGCCCTGCCATTACCCTCCTGCTGTGCAGTCCAGTTCTTAACAGTACCTGTGCTGGTCGGGGACCCCTGTTAGAAGTGGTTCAGTAAATACAGAGCCCTACTTCCTAAAGCATCTGCAGAGAAGGTGAACTGGGGAATAAAGACATCTTAGTTGCTCTCCCGGGACCCACTCATCTCACTTGAAAGAGTGGATTGCACCAGTGATGATCCATTAGCTTAAATCAGATCAATCATCAACTATCAGCCAAACACCAAGTGCAAGTCTCTATTAAGTGCTAGGAAAGGTGAATGGGTATGTATTCTCAGAATCACAGCTTTCCTTCCATGTTTTCAGTTAAATATGTGTTCTAAGGTAGAACTATTGAAGCACACCTTGTTCACTCCACATGCACAATGAGAAGAGATGACACAAATTTCTATGATAATGTGATTCACGCTTTTTCTAATTTTTACTTCTTTTTCTATAGCTGGGAATGAAACAGCATTATGAACTTGGAGAATATTTAAGGAAGAGATATGGAAAATTATTGAGTGAGTCCTATAAACATGAACAGGCAAGTTGGGGAGCCAAAAGGGAAACCTTGACTTTTGAAAGAATTAGAATAATTCTGCATATGCAAAAGTGTTTTGCCTATTTTCTAATTAACTTGTCCATTCAGAGATATTGTTTATAAAAATGCTCCTCATCATAGGATTTTTTCATAAGAATGTATGAATATGAGTAAGTCCAACATTGTACAGGCATCTACATAAATATAATGACTTGGCAATTGATTGGTGTCGTTTGTCAACTCAACTGTTGGCCTACTAGGTTGCTGTGTCTCATGGTATGCTCATACATTACCCGTCCTGTAGCAGACAAAGCCTGCTAATAGTTCAGTGTGGACATCCTATTCTTTATCTAATACCCATCAGCTCCTCAGAAAGAAAATCCCACATTTCCTCTAATTTGGCTTCTGCCTTGATTTTCCCACTCCAGGTTTATATTCGAAGTACAGATGTTGACCGGACTTTGATGAGTGCCATGGTAAACCTGGCAGCCATGTTTCCCCCAGTGGGCACCAGTGTCTGGAACCCCAGCCTGCTCTGGCAGCCCATTCCAGTGCACACAGTTGCTGTCTCTGAAGATCGGGTCAGTATACAGGGAGGTCTGGGAGATTCCGCACAAGCCAGGAATAAGGGAGGTGGGCTGATCATACTTGCTGAGAATCTGGGAGTCTGGACATGCCTTGGACTGGGAAGTCTTATTCTTTCTTAAATAAATGTGCAAGGGACAATATCCAACAGCAGGGAAAGCCCTAGGAAAGAGACAGTAGAAACTGAGTTTTTCTTTGACTAACTATCATCCCCTTTGTTTCAACTTTTGTCAGTTTGCTCCTTTCCATCTTCATACACACACATAAGCACACACCTGTCTCCTGGTGTCCCCACCTCAGTTCCCTGGACTTTGGTGCCCAACAGAACTTTCTTCTCTCTCTAGAAAATATAAAGATCTCCCTTCCTATCAGACACTGTTCTTGCCTATGAAAATCTGCACTCCTAGAGAGAGGGAAAAAAATTTGAGTGCATAATTGATACCCAAAATTTTATATATGTCATCATTGTGCTGGCTTCTGTAGCACATATACAATATATGCCATCATATTAAACTTTCATAATAACCTTGAAGGACAACAGTATTGCACTCTTGTATCACAAGAAGGAAAATGTTCTCAGAGAAGTTAAATAACAAAAAACAGTGGTTCAGTCACATGGCTGGGAACTACCCCTTGAGGATCAAAACTTGGCCTTTTGTACTCCCGAGCAATCTTCTTCTCTAAGTGACATGTTAGAATCACCTGGAGAATTTTCAAAACTGCTGATGACCAGGGCACTGCTCACAACAAACCAGAGTTTCTGAGGGCAGGACCCAGGCATGAGTATTTTGAAAGTAGTCTCCCTAGATGGTTCCATGGAACTAGTACCATAAAACAAGCTGTCTGAAGGGGACGGAGAGGTGCTCTTAAATTTATTATAGGGTCTGACTAACCAAGAACACTTTGACCTTTTCAAAGGACTTGATATATTTAAAATAGTAAAAAATTTCCAGGTGTGGTGGGGCACACCTATAATCCCAGCACTCGGGAGGCCGAAGAAGGAGGATTGCCATGAGTTTGAGGCCAGTCTGGACCACATAGTGAACTCAAGGGCAGCCTGAACTTCATAGTGAGACCTTGTCTCAAAAAATTAAAAAAATAGATAATATAGTAATAAATAAATCTAATCTCTCAGTGTGGCACTTAAGGCTACATGAAGGTTATAGTTTGAGACAAAGACTAATTTCTCTGCAGTCACATGACAGGCATGACCATCTGTCCTACCCCCTTTCTTTTTCTATAACTGAGCACCACAGACTGGTAGCTTATTAAAAAAAATAGAGGTTCATTTACTAATCATTCTGAAGGCTGGGAAGGCTGAGAGCACATTGCTAGCAGCTGCCCAAGGTCTGGAGAGGACTTTCTTGCTGGATGGTGACATGGCTGAGAGTGACCCACAGTGAGACAGAGTAAGTGTGTCAGGGACTACTCACTTCTATACCAAAGCTGCTCATGTAATGACTCACTAATCTATGCCTGAATGCATCACCTCCAAAAGGCCCCAGTTGTCAACACTGCTCCCAAAACATGACATACTCTAAACATAGCGCCATTGTATCTCTCTGTGGCTGGAGACTCAGCATAGACCCAGGGTTTTGCCCAGTGACCTTTAGGATATATAACTGTCCTCTTTTCTGCATCATTACTCCTACAAATTTGACTTTATTGCTTCATCTAGTGACATAGAAATTTTTCCCAAATGCTTTTGTAGAATCAGTCCTTCCCTGTCAACTGCACTCAAAGTATAATATATAATATATAATATATATATATATATATATATATATATATTCCTTTGGAATCAGAAGAGAAGTATTAGTAGTATTTTTAAAATTTTGTGAATATTTTCTTCCAAAAAGATAAAAAAAAATCACATTTACCACAGTCTTTTCTGGCAAGATAAAGACTGGATAGCAGCACTAAATTAAGCCCATGTAAACTAAGGTATCTATTTAACCTGAAATCCAGAAAGGTAATAATTAGATTATATAATAAAGAGAATATAGGTTATCAGAGAGGAAAAAAAATAGAAAGTGAGGGGGAGGGAAAAATAAACAAGCAAGATTATCCACCTATTTCCTGCTACCTCCTTTCTAAGGCAAACAAAATTCTTCTATCAGTTAAGAAATCTAACAAAATCAGAGCTGGGTGTCATGGAGCACACCTGTGGTCCCAATACTTGGAGGCTGAGGCAGAGGATCATTGTGAGTTAAAGGCCATCCTGGGCTACATAATGAGTTCAAGGCCAGTGAAAGCTGTAAAGTAAGACCCTGTCCAAAACAAAAAAAGTCTAACAAAATCAACCAGTCAATACAAAGTTATTCCCAGAACTGTGCTGAGTGCTATAAAGACATATAAGAGAGATATGTAGCCAAGTTTCTTCTCAATTTATGATCTGTTTAATAAAAGAAAATTTGCATGTGTGAAACATGTAGAACATATTGCAAGACAGTAGACAGTGATTTCAAGTACAAACTGTACATACTGGAGGAATTCAGAGACCTGTGTAAAGCTACCACAGTAACTCTAGTCTTCATAGAGTGGGAACTGGAGCCATACCTCCAGCATAGGAAAAGAGAAGAATCGTGCATTCTTTAGTGCTGCACACCTGGGATGAGCCATGCTTCAAGGCATTTGCCTGATAAAGGCTTTGAAGGAAAGGACACTGGACCCTCAGAGAATAGCTGTAGACATAATTCAGGAGTGAGGAAGTGAAGGCCTGGAATTAAATTGTAAAAGATGTTAGAGGCAGGAAAGCAAAGTTATACAAGAGACAGAATCAGAAATGACAGGAAGCAACTTATCGAATAAATGTTTTTTAAAGGAATTAGATGTGTTATGTATATGCACCAACCTCCCCCAAGAAATGTAAACAGTATGTACTATGTATATGTACTAATAAATTAGAATTTTAAGAAATGTTTTCTTAGTAGCCACTAAAGTGCCAACCCTGTTCTAGATGTAGACAATATGACAGTGAACAAGAAAGACAAGATCTCATTCTCTTGGGGTTATACCTTATAGGAAATAGATAATAAGGGAAATAATTTTGATGGTGATGAGTTACTTGGAGGAAGTAAACAAGTTAATATGATAATTGCTGGGGTGTGATGTCTGGAGGTGCCACAGTGGAGTGGGAAGGAGTTGAGAGAAGAGATGTTCCAGGCAAGGAATGGTTGGTACAGAGGCCCTAAGCCTCCATGTTTAGGGGATGGTGTAAAGACCCACAGTGCTGCTGGACAGAAGGAAATGAGAAGGATGATAGTAGAAAAGGGCAGGAGAGAGCTTTCTAGGTCCTACCTCATGTAGACTCTTGTAAGCCATGAAGATTTTGGATTCTCTTTCAGGTAAAATAAAAAGCTAATGAAGTTTGGGGCTACAAGATGACCTGATCTGACTGATGCCTTAAAAAGATAGGAATAGTATAGCTGTTGTGTGGAGCTTACAATTGTGAAGGTGTTACCTATTTCTGACCCCAAACTGGATTCCTTTTCCCCTCTCAGAATTGTGGAACCAATAACCTGACTGAACACCAATTGAGCAGCACCAAGAAACTTTTATTTTTGGCCAAGAATAGGAGAAATGGAAGAAGGACTTGAATATCAACTTCTTGATCCACTAGGGATCAGAAGGTGAATGACAGAAGGGACACAGAGAGGCTAATAAAGAAGGGAAAATATTCCTGTCTTTTCTGAAAAGGAGCAGAGATTTTCCAGGAAATTAGATACCACCTATTTCCTTTCGTGGATCTTTCTTGTTCTTGTCATGGCAATTGGCAACTGACATGGATGGCATGGGATGGTGAGGAAGGTCATTCAGCACACAGATGAAATTATAATGAAGTTAGAAGTTGTTTGTGGGCCACTCTGGCACCGATCTTAGATTCCGTCGGTTTTGGCTGACCCCCTCAAGGAGAAACTTCTGGCTTTCAGGGACTCTGTCCTCAAAGATAAACAAGATTAGATCAGAGTAGAAATTTAAACTAGCTCATGTAGGTAGAAGGAAAAGATGTCAGTTGACCAAATAGGAAGTTGTTGAAACACAGATATGGTGGCTTAGACTGGGAGGAGACAATGCAAATAAACAAAAACAGTCCATGTTAGATATATTTCAAAAGTAGACAAGAAAAAGTAGTCTATAAAGCAGGTTAATAAATTTTGCCATTGGCAAAAGAAGATAAATTGCCAAGAGGAAATGGTTAAAAATGAAAAAGTTGAGTTTAGCTTTGTACATGTTAAAGTTAAGGTCTTCAGCAATCAAACATCCAAACTGTGCTCTCCACCAAGGGCTGGAAATCCAGGATAGATGGAAAGTAAAAGCAACAAAATACATGTGTATGTGTATCTGTGTATGTGTGGTATTTGATATTTAACCCAGACACTTCATACTGAGCTATATTCTCAGCCCTCTTCTTAATTTTTTGAGACAGGACCTTGCTGATTCACTAAGTTGTCCAGGCTGGGTTTTAACTTGTGATCCTCTTGCCTCAACCTCCCAAAGTGCTAGGATTACAGGCATGCACCACCACCTCCAGCTAACAAAATACACTTGAGAGTCACCAACCTACAGATTATAGATAAAACTACAAGAGATTATGGAAATTGAACTCATTTTAAGATTATCATCTTGTCCTCTTAATAGGCTTTAAATTATATTTTCCATACATTTAATATACACCCTCATTTTAACAGTCTGCAAATTTGCAAGAACTGAAGCCAACACATGGTTAGGTGAGGTCTTAAGCTCCTTTCCAAAACCTCTTATATTCTTGCAGGGAAGCAGGGTGTATACCATCATGCACCAAGTGCTGAAAATGAAAGGGCTTGGGGAGGAATCAAAATAACAGTTATTCATACAGAAAACTACCAACCATGAATATTTACCAACTGCACATTTCTATTTAAGCCAGTTCATGAAGGGAAAAAGAGGGAGAGGTTTCAGATCTAAGTATATATTCTACTATTTTAAAACCTGCTGACCATTTATCTTGTTCGCTCCAATTTTAGAATTTCTATTTCACTCAAAGAACATTTGAATCTTCTATTTAGGCTGCTTTAGTCCTAATGAGGCTTGTGCAGCTTCTTTTTTTCCCCCCAGATCCTGTTCTTTATTGGTACATGTGTAGTCCATAATGTTTAGCCTCCATGTGTGGAGTTGGTCCATGTACACAACACCTTGTAATCCCTTTTCCATCCCCCCCATCCTTTCCCCATCCATCCATCTCTTGTGCAGCTCCTTCAGCAAAGTTCTTCCAACTAACCACCGTCTAATGACTTTTCTTTTGTCCCCAGTTGCTCTACCTGCCTTTTAAGAACTGCCCTCGTTTTCAAGAACTTGAGAGTGAGACTTTGAAATCCGAGGAATTCCAGAAGAGGATTCAACCTTATAAGGTTCAAAGTAGTATTATTTAAGGGTGTAATTGAGTGTGAGAGGCAAAACAAGGGGCGATACTTCAGCTGCTTCCCCTTCTATTGTTGTTTTCTGAAACAGAGTCTCACTACATATTCCAGGCTGGCTTCACTCTGTAGCCCAGGGTGGCCTAGAACTCAGGATTCTCACACCTCAGCCTCCCAGATCTTGAGATTACAAGCACACACCACCATCCCCCACTAGGCTTCAGCTTCTAAAATGCACGGGGTGAGCAGGTTTATCAGCAGCCAATTATGGCAATGGCTTAGAACAGTAATGGCAAACCTTTTAGAGCTTTCAATAATACAGCAGCCTATTGTGGTACACATAGGCTCACCATCATGGCTGAGGATGCTGCATGAGGAAAGTCATCACTACCTGATCTCCTTCCCTGTACAAATGGTCACTAACCAGTAGAGAAGCCAGTCTTTTTCAAATCTGTTCCTGTGTCCCTGACAGGAGCCAGATGCAAGTGAGTCTTGATCAAGACTGAAGCACTGGGGCTTTTTCTATATTCAGAATAGACTTTTTGAAGCTGGGTGTGGTGATGCATGCCTATTATCCTAACATTTAGGAGACTGGAGGATCACAGCAAGTTTGAGGCCAACCTGGGCTACGTAGTGAGTTCATGACCAGCCTGAACTACATAGCGAGACCTTACCTCAAAAAACAAAAAAAAAGACTTTTTGTTTCCATTTTATGAACTATCTTCTACACAAAAGGTAGATGCAGAGTTTTGTATTTTTTAAAAACTAATCTTTTGAATCAGTTATACATTTGGTGCAAAAATCAGAAAAAATAAAAAGAACTACAGTGATCGAGGACTCCAAGGGTAACTACTGACATTATTTTCTATACAATTGCCAGTTGCTTTATGCACATGCAAAATAATACAAGTATGTTCTGAGAGTTTCCCAATTTGTTACACCAGAGTGATATACTATTTGTAACACTGGGTACTTTGATTTTTTGTTGTTGTCATTGTTGATTTTGTTTTTCATTTAATAAAATGTCTTGGAAATATTTTTATTTCTGTATAAAAAGAATTTCCTTAGCCTTTGTTTTTTATAAATGTGGTGTATTTGAATTTGTGGATGCACCATAAATTTATTTAATCAGCCCCTATTGATGAAAATATGGGTCATTCTCAATCTGTCATTTTTACAGTCTATCTGAATACCTTGTGAATCTAAATAATTTCATAGATAATATCTATGCAATAATATACCAGAAGTAGAAATTCTGGGTCTCTTTGAAATACCATCAAATTCCCCTCCAAAGAGGCTAGATCAGTTTCTTTTATTATCAGGCCTGCAAAAGAGTGTCTATTTGTCCAGTCTTGCCAACAGTATGTAGAAAATGTTGGGAGAATTTGCAAATCTGATAAGTGAGAATGGGATCCCTAGACATATCATCTCTAAAATAAGGAGTAAGATAAGAAAGACCACTATTAGCACTTTTTGGGGGTGGGGAGGCACCGGGGATTGAACTCACAGCCTTGCGCTTGCCAGGCAGGTGCTTAGGCCACTGAGTTAGATCTCTGGCCCTTATCTTTTTGAGACAGGGTCTCACTATGCTGTTCAGGCTGGCCTTGAGCTCACTTGTAGCCCAGGCTGGTCTCAAACTCACAACGATCTTCCTGTCTCAGCCTCCCGAGTGCTGGGATTACAGGCGTGAGCCACCACGCCCGGCACTATTAGCACTCTTATACAACATTGTGCTCTACTGTTTTTCTTGGAAAAACTTGGGTTTCTTCATCCACTTAAATGTTATTTGTATTTTTTCTATTCCTATTCCTTTTTTATTTTTCTTTGGAGTTACTGGTTTTCTTTTTTCTATATGTTTTTAGATACTTTCTCTTTATATATACATGTTTACATATATATATATATATGGTTTTCTTTTTTGAGACAGAGTCTCACTATGTAATTCAGACTGGCCTTGAACTCACTATGTAGCTCAGGCTAACCTCAAACTCATGGTGATTCTCCTGACTCAGCCTCCAGAGTGCTGGGACTATAGGCATGCACCACAAACTTGGCAGTTATTATATATTTTAATAGTCCTGCCTGTGATATGAATGGCATTTATTACATAATACATATATTGCTGCTACATGTATTTGCCTATTGACTTTGCCTATGATGTTTTGGCAATGCAGGCTGTAAGTATGTTCATATATTCATTTTTTTTATGGTGACCACAATTGTTCACCTTGGTAACAGCAATATACGTGAATCAAAGTTGTTTCTTTTGTTCACTCATTCTGTTTGTTACTTTTAACTCAAATGTAAACTAGTAATCATCTTTTTTTTTTATAATTTTTATTTTAAAGAAAATAAAACCAAACAAAATAAAGCCAATCAAAACAAAACAGTATAAGTGGCACAGGACTTCAAAACAAGATAATAGGAAATCAACAATGGTTACCAGAATGCCTCTTGTTGTCTTCAAATTAGCTGCCCATACCTTCAGACATAGTAAAAATCAAACAGAACAGAACAGAATAGAACCAATAAAAATAAAACAATGAACATAATAAAGGACTTCAAAACAAGATAAGAGTAAATCCATAATGGCTATCATAATATATCTTGTTATCTTTGAAATAGCTGCCTATGCCTTCAGATACAATAAAATCAAGCAAGACAAAACAGAAAAAAAAACCAACCAAATAAAACAGTGAAAATGATACAGGACTTCAAAACAAGATAACAGGGAATTAACAATGGCTACCACCTTCAGAAGGAGGTCTCGCATAGATGCTACATTGCATATTGTTATCCTCTGAACAGATGATCAGATTACCAACTTTAGGCCTGCAAAGTCAGTGAAACACTAAACATTACAAGCATTAAGTTGTGTTTTACCTCAATAGCTATCATCGCAGCCTGTATTTCTCCAGATCAGCTGATCGCTTATGGTGGGGGGAGGGAGGCTTGGCTTTTCTTGTCTCCAAGCCTGTGTGCTGGAAGGGGATGGCATCTGGTTCTCCCCCCAGCGGCCCATGCATGGTACCAACTAACAGGCAGGGCTTGGCTTCTTGTTGCCTTCTTGTTCTCCCCCACAGTCTCAATGGTTTCTATATTTTGAGTTCCTTGTTTACTAAGTTATGAGGGAAGTCCGTAAGGCTTTCTTTTAATTCTATTGCAGTTTCATATTTCCATTTATATGTTACATCCATTTATGGTTTGTACTAGTGTTAGTTTTGACACTTATACCCTGCTTATGTTTTTTTTCCCAGATTATCTGTCCCATCACTATTTATTGAAAAGTTCATCTTTTTCTCACTTAAGCTATTACATATTTAAATTCTTTTATATATGGAATCTATTTCTGTCATTTTTATTCAACTCAATTGTCCTTATTAACCAAAACCATGATTTTATTTTATTCTAAGACTTTATATGATGCCTTAACATCTAAAGTGCTGGTCATTCTTCATTGCTGTAAATTTTCTAGTTTTCATGACTATATTTTTAATTTCTTTGTAAACTTTTGAATCAGCTACTGTAGTTCCAAAAATATTTAACTTTTTAATGTTTTTTTCTAGGATAATATTAAATTTATAAGTTAAGTTAGGGAAAACTTGCAACTTTTCAAGAATACAGTATGTTTTTCCTGTTCTTATTTTAACAATTCTAGGATTTATTCCTCAGGCTTTACATTTTTTTGATAAAGGTTTATTTTGCTCCAGGTTTATAATATCTGCAACTAATGACAGTTTCCTTTTAGTTTTCTAATATTTACATCTCCAATTTCTGTCTTTTGCTTATTTGCTTTTGTCAATACTTATGGTACAAAGTTACATGGTAGTGTTGGTAGTAGGCGTCCTTGTTTTATTCTTGATTATAGATTTTTCTCCTTTTAATCATTCTGGCTTTTAAACCAAAATGCAATGCATATATTTTTATCAAGTAAAGAATTATCCATCATCCCTGGTCTCAAGTGTTTTTTAAAAAATCAAATTTTTTCAATTATGCTCAGATCAAGCCCTTTTATTTAAATGTGACATTGAATTTACTAATTTTTACTTAGGTCTTTTGCACTGATGTTTACAAGTGACATTAAACTATAGTTTCAGTTTCTGGGCAGTCTTTGTCAGTATCAGTGACACATCTAACTCAAAAATTTTTTTAAGTTTTCTTTCTTTCTCTATGCCCTAGAACAGTTAATGTAGCATTAAAACAGTTTACTCTGAAAAACTTGGCAGGATGTCATCCTCTCTAACATCATCTGGCATTGGAGCTTTTATGTTTGGGGGTTGGGGGAGTGAGGAGCTCTTTAAAAATTATTCCTATTTATTTTATGATTTGTTAGGGTTAATATTGGTAAAATATAGTTTCCTAGAAAATACATTCGTCAGATAAACAGTATCTTCCAGAAGTTTTCCCAGGAATTGCTGTCAATTTCAGCAGACACCTGCATAAGTCTCATTATGACAATCCAAGAACACAAAAAATGTTTGTATTTCATCCAGATTTCTCATTTATTGTCAGAGACCAGGTCTAGGCCCTGTTGCATTTTCCTGGGAAGCCTTGGCCTGAGTTCTGCTTTCTCCTTTTGCCTGGTGCATTCACTTACATATGAATTACTCTTTGCTAACTTCTAAAAAGAATCTGAGGCAGAGCACTTCAATCAGATCCAAAGGAACGTGTAGCAATAAGCCAACATTTACATGCAATTTTCATATACTAATGAGAAATTATAAATTAGTGTGTGCACATGAAATTCTTTGCTTGTCATTATCACACCCAATATTACTGGAATACATAAGCAAAAAGAAAAATCTAGTAAATACTTACCTCAAGAGGAGTATTGTAAATCTAGGTAAAATACTTGTTTCCAGGGGGGTATTTTTAAAATGAGAGAATCATATTGGATTTATGGTTGGATGATTCAGCTCTGTGTTCTGTGAAGCAGAGTGATTCTCACTGGGAACAAATTCACATCACAGGGAACACTTGGCAATGTCTGGATACACTTTGGACTGTCACGACTAGATGATTAGGAATGCCACTAACACGGATTGGGGAGAGGCCAGGATACTACTAACCAGCCCACGATACGTGGGACAACTCCTCATGGCCAAGAGATTCATTCCAAAATATCAAAATACTGTATGCTGCAGATGATAAATATAGAAATATTTATATTGAAATATTTTTTCTCTGTGTTTGTTCCAGGATTTTATAAAAACCTTGCCAACACTTTCAGGATTCCAAGGCCAAGACCTTTTTGGAATTTGGAGTAAAGTCTACGATCCTTTATATTGTGAGGTAAAAGAAAAAAAAAACAAAGATTAATTTTCAGTCTGATTTTATGATTTATGCCTGTTTTGAAACAGATAAATTAGCCTTTTCTTTTTGTCTATCTGCCTATTACTTATACAGACTTTGATTCTGACATGTAATTTAAAATTTCCTTGTATAGTCTTGACTTCTCTTTTTAATATTGACATATAATTCAAGATTTCCTTTTATAATTTTGACTTCTCTTGTTTTTTTCATTATTTATGCTTTCACCCTTTAGAAAATTGGGAACAAAATTGTTTTTCTTCTGTACATTGTCACTTACTTATTTTGTGGTCATTCAGGAATGCTGAGTTTCTGTCATGGGCTTCAATGAAAAAAACAATATTCTTATACAGAAAGAGGAGAGAAAAATTGCCTGATTTCTGGATACAGAAATAAACAAGAAAGCTATAAGCCAGACCATTAAATTTGGTGTATCAGGACAGAATGTTTTCACTATGTGATAAATTTGAAATAATTTTCATAATGAAATTATTGTTTTTTCAAGGATATTTGGTCTTTTTTTGCTCATCAGCATCCATCTTTTAGCAGAAAGGAATATTTTCTATCCCTGTTTTCCCAACAAGAGTACCAAAACCTTGGGCAAAATTCTGACCACTCACTTGACATAGCTACTTCTGAGTTGAGTTCATCATGAGTGCATAGAGGGAGAAGCTGCATTAATAGCACCATCCAAGTAACAGATAACATTGTTTCCCTTACCCGTGGCAGCTATCCAACCCAGCCACATGCTGCTATCTTAATGTTTTCACCTTTACTATCAGTATCTGTCTCAATGAAGATTTCTTACCCTTGTGAAAGATCTTCGATAAAGACAAGAACCTACTTCTTAGTTCCAGTCTATTTTTTTCTTCCTTTTTGTTGTGGTTGTTTTTGTTTTTCTGGGGATTAAACTCAGGGCCTCAGGTATGCTAAGTACATGCTCTACCACTGAGCTACAACTCCTAACTATAGCTTAATCCAAGTTATTCCATAATGAGGCCATATAATGTGGTACCTTTCTCATGTCTCTCTTGCTTATTTCTTTATCATTTCACTTTGCTCTGTCATGATCTCTCCTTCTCTCCAGATTTTACACCCCCACAGGCTTTAAAACTAGGGGAATCCTACTCAACTCTTCCTAATGAGTAATGAATTCTGGTGCAAAGTCTCTACCTGCCCTACTATTTACCATGTACTCACTGTCCCAAAGTCAGGAAACTAGAAGTTCATAGGGACAGGCATATGTTATCGAAAGCTCTAGAAATACATTCGCTTTCCTAACTAGACTCATCTGGCTTTAAAGGAAATGTCATCTAACCCTGTTGGGTTTTACCTTCCCCACAGGCTTATCGAAAGGCTTCTAAACCTTTCATGAAGGAATGTGGTACATCTTTGTCCTATTGTGCACTTACTCCACAAACCATGAATCACACACTGATCCAGAGTTAAACCAAAGGTTGTAGTAGAAAGAAGTAAGTTAGTCTGTTTCTATAAAGTTTTCTTCTGAAAAATCAGAATCGCTACATATCATAATGTAAATTCTTAGAAAGAAATGACAGGGGGAGAAAGGCTGGCCTCAGTATCTCTTAGAGATGAAAGAAAATCTTTTTATTGGAGGTGAGGGTGAGTGGTTTTGTTTTGTTTGAGGCAGGTTATTGCTTTGTAGTTCAAGCTGCCCTGAAACTCACTGTGTAGTCCAGGATGGCCTCAAACTGGTAGCAATCCTCCTGCATCCAAGTGCTGGAATTACAGGTGTGTGCCACCATCCCCAGCTGAAGAGTCTTTTTAAAGTCAACAAAAAAGATTGTCATAAATAAAAAATGTACACACATTCTCCTCTATTTTTATTTGCTACAGGGTGTTCACAATTTCACTTTACCCTCCTGGGCCACGAAGGACACCATGACTAAGTTGAGAGAATTATCAGAATTATGCCTCCTGTCCCTCTATGGAATACATAAGCAGAAAGAGAAATCTAGACTCCAGGGCGGTAAGTATTTTAAAAATGAGAGAAGCATATTGGACTTATGGTTGGATGATCCAGTTCTGCGTTCCAGTCCTATCGCAAATCCATGGAGTGACTTCAAACAGGTCAATCACTCTTGCACCATTTTCTATTCTGCAAGAAGACAATAGTAATACCTATTTCACAAGTAGCAAGGGCTAAAATGAATGTATGTACCCAGAAAGCTTAGAACAGACAGCATCTGGAAACTAATGTACTATTAGTAAATACTGTGTTACTATTATCATCAATATTACTCACTCTAGGCCTTAATTTTCCCATCTGGAAAATTAAAGCTTTGGACTAAAGCTAAACAATCCTTTCCATCTCTTCCAGATGAAATAATCAGTGATACATGCGTAAGTCCCAAGAAAATCAATCGGTTTAGCCTATAGAATGAATTTTTCAAGTGGGAACTTTGACAAAAGTGGCTTGTTTTCCTGAATCCCTGTGTGGAGAGCATTGTTAAAAGTAATAGAACATTTTTTTCAGGCTAATTATGCATTATAAATGAACGTCTGTTGTGATCAACAAGTTATGACAAGTTTATTGGTGCTGAGATGTGTTGAGGTATGTTTACCAGCGATGCCCCTTCTCGGTGAGATTTGGCCCTTGGTAGCATGGGATACCCTGCCATCATGAAGGCAGACCCAGGCAGTGGGATGTGGGGTCCTTGTAATCAGGTTAGGTGAACATTAAGAAAGAAGCCAGGACCAGGCAGGATGGGGATAGACGTCAGGGCTGCTGAGTGACCAGGCCAAGACACTAAATAGGGTATGAGGCTTATATGTGATTAATGCAGGCATTAAAACTAATTAAGGACAAACAGCAAGAGAAGGTCCATTATGTGAAAGATTGACCTAATGGGGAAACCCAAGCTTTCAGGAGAGGTTCCTAGTCAGGCTAACAATACATTCCAGACATTTTGAGAAAACCAATGCAATTACCCCAGGATTCCAGCCATTGCCAGGTGCTACTCCCCACCCGCTCCCCACCCCAGTCAGCACAAGTTCATCAGAACCCTGAGAGACTGCATAAGAGCATTCTGAGGAGACTGGAAAGATGAGGAAGATGTTCACTTGGGGTTGTGTAACTAGAGAAAAAATTCAAATCGCCAAACAGAAGAGTCAGGTACAGCCAGGACAGCGGGGCTGCACATAACCAGCTAATGAGGTATAAAACCTGGCTAGTCAGAAGCAAATTCATGTAAGGTGAACAAAGTAGGTTGGGACTAATCGTTCAGGGCAGTGGCAGTTAATGACTTGAGGAGGATGCAGTCCTGCTGTTACAGAAGTCCTGCTTTTCAGCACAGAGGTAGATGATAGAAACGATCAAGCCTCTCTCCCCACCGAGGGAATGAACAACAAGCCCAGACTTTGAGGAGGGCAGTGGCCCCAAAGAGGAGGCTTAGATGGAGCCTGGGAGGTTGGCATAATTACCAGGCAAGATACAGACTCTAGGTAGAAGAAAGCCCCAGGAAGAAGCTTGATCTCGTATGTACTTTACAACAGAAGACGAAGAGGCCACGTGTGGCCAGAGAACCACCACGCTTCATCTCAGACAGTGAAGGTGAAACTCTTGATTTGTTTCTGCCAAGCTCATCATCGTGGTCTCAGGAATCAGCCTCTCGCTACTTAAAGTGTAGCCCCATTGCCCTGAGGCACTAGCATCATCCAGCAGCGGACTTGAAAGACAGAATCTCAGAACCCGCTCAAGATCAGTCAAACTAAAATCTGCATTTTAATAAATCCCAATATGCCCTACACAAAAGATGAACTGACAGTAATCTGATATTGGGTAGCAGGTGACACATGTACAAATAAGGAAGGGGGTTGTCCTAACTGTTTGTTGATGTTTCCTCCTTTTTTTCCCCTTTAGCTACTAGAGGATTACATGGAACGGGAGCACTTCCCCTCCCTGGGTCTCAGTTTCTTCATCCAAGAAAGGGATTAAACTAGATTCTGTCTACAAAAGTCTTTCCCTGAAATGGTCTCTAAAGGCTGGCACTTATGGAACCCACCTCGCTTTCTTTCTAGAGGAAGTCCAATACCAGTTATAAGCCAGGAAACTGTTTCTTGTATGATTCTGCCAAATCCCAAGCTCGGCCTATTGTTCAGATCTGGTTAGGCAAGAGAGATTTGCCAACTACATGCTTGTGGAATGATGAAGCAACTAAAAACAGTCTTGCACAGAACACATCCATTGTATGGGTGACAGAGAATACAAGAACATCAGGACTATGATTGGCTTCCTCTGAGGTTCAACAGAACTCTGTTGGGTTCAAGGGTGACACTGTTTAGCAAGGAGTATACAAACAACCCTCAAAATCCCCAAGAGTTGTTTAGGAACATACATCTACCCACTCTTGATGTAGACCAGGGATTGGCGTACTACTGCCCACAGACCAAATCCAACACACTCCTATTTTTTTAAGCAAAGTTACTAACAGGGGTACACTCACTCATGTATGCCTTGTTGATGACTGCTTTCATACTACCACTGAAGAATTGAAAAGTTGCAAAAGATCTTATGGTCCACAAAACCCAAAATATTTGCCATCTGGCCTTTGTCTGGCAAATAGAAGAGGTATGCCAACTTACTGTAGCTCAGGAATGGAGAATGTGAAGTTTATGTCTTCTGGTAATGGTGTTTTGTCTAGTTTATGCCAATTTAGTAAAAGATGCCAAAGGGAAGTGAGAAGCAATCTTTATGTTACAGTGTGGTCTAATGATTATGAACAAAGATTTTTTTATATACTGGGTTCAAAGGCCAGCTCTCCTGCTTATAAATTGTATAATCTTGTGTAAGTTGCTGAGCCTGAGTCTTAGTTTCCCCACCTAATGGGACAGAATATTGACATACCAGAGCCTGGAGATAATAGTGTTACTCACTGCCTCATTACACTTGGGAAAAGGAAACACCCTTGACTAAGAATTGATACCATAACCACTACCAAGGTTACATCTGCCCAAAGGCATCTGTTGACAAGAGGCAAGTTGCTAACTGCACATGGCTGTCATGACTCCAGACATTTGGCAAAGGAATTTGGTACCGAGACGGCCTGAAAGTCAAGCTAATGTCACTAAGTATTTAAGAGGACAACCTTCTCTGGGGCAGGGAGATTTAGATCCATTAGAAATGCAATATCCAGTTTCTTGTATTTCCAATCCAAGAAAATCCAGCCACTGCAGAAGTATTGTGAATATTGGTGTGTAGCCCCTCTTCTTATAATTTAATGAGCTTTTTGAGAGCAAATCCCATGTCTGGTCCACTTAGCACAGCGTGTAGCCCATCGTATCTGCTCATTTTGAATTTGCTGAGTGACTCAAGTCTGAGAGTACAGTCAGTTAACATCAATGCCTGCTTATTACCAAACGTTAATAAACACCACTGGTCATTCTTAGGCCAGGGGGACCCATGCACAGTACAGAGACTACCAGAGATACAAGGAGTCTCTTTTAAAATCCTCAATAGAAATAGTTGTGGAGTCTCTGGGACAGCGTGGCCTCAAAATAGATTCTGGCATAGAAATAGTTGTGGAGTCTCTGGGACAGCGTGGCCTCAAAATAGATTCTGGCAACCAGGTATAGTTACACACACACACACACACA
>RJWT010019555.1:0-18369 GCA_004365215.1 Cuniculus paca | reverse complement strand
TTCAGACTGGCCTTGGGCTCACTTTGTAGCCCAGGCTGGTCTTGAACTTGCAAGGAACCTCCTGCCTCAGCCTTCCCAGTGCTGGGATTACAGGAGTGCCCTACCACACCCAACCCCAGGCTGATTTTTAACTTCCTCTTTGTGCCTCAGTCTCTTGCATGCTGGGATTCCAGGCAAGAGGCAGCCAACAGGCCTGGCGGCTGGGGTGATGGCATTTTAAGGGAACCTGACATCTTTGTTTTGCATTATAATTAGTTAACTTAGGGCTGCAGCGGGCTGTTAGTATCATTGAAAGCTCTAAGGTTCGCCATCACTGGTCTAGAGACTTTCCCTTTCTGCCTACAGCCCTGGAGGGCTCCAGGTCTCAAGATAAACTTCCTTCCCCAGGTTTTCCCTCTGGCTTCAAGGAGAGGAAGAGATTTGAATCTTGGAAAAGTACTTGTCTTTTCTAGTTACGTGACTTGGGCAAATTGTCTTCCCTTGTGCCTGTTCCTCATCTAGAAAACTGGGTTGCTGTGAAGTTGTGTGGGTTTTTGTTTTGTTTTTTTGAGGCAGGCTATTGCTCAATTGTCCAGGTTGTCTTTGAACTTGAGATCCTTCTGCCTCAGCTTCTAGAGTAACTGAGATTACAGGTTTGTGTGTGTGGTGTTTTTTTGTTTTGTTTTTTTTTTTTTGAGACAGGATCTCACTGTGTAGTACAGGATGGCCTTGAACTTACTTTGTAGCCCAGACTAGCCTCAAACTTGTAGTGATCCTCCTGCCTCAGCCTCCTGAGTGCTAGGATTATAGGCGTGTGCCGCCATGCCTGGCAAGTCTGTGCCATTATATTTACCTGATTATTTTGTTGTATTCTATTTTACTTTTGATGGCTTTTTTTTTTTTTTTTTTTTGTGGCACCAGGGATTGAACTCACAACCTCAAGCTTGCCAGGCAGGTGCTTAGGCCACTGAGCTAAATCCCTGGCCCTCTATTTTACTTTTTGAGGCAGTATCTTGCTATTTAGTTCAGGCTGGCCTTGAAATCACTAGGTAGCAGGCCAACCTCAAACTTGCTGGGATCTTTCTGCCTCAGCCTTCCAGGTTCTGGGATTACAGGGGTACACCACCGCTCCCAGGTTTTTTTTTTATTGTACATCATTGTAGGATCCCACAGGCTTCTTGTGACTCCAGGACCTCGCTTCTCCCTCCCCCACTTCCCATCCTGTCAGACAAGGCCTTCTGAGCCTCTGCTTCATGCCAGGCGCTGGTCTAGGAATGAGGGGTGATTGGCCAGGAATAGTCTTTGGTCAGGAATGGCTCCCAGTCTAGTGGGAAGACCGACCTATAAACAACTAGCTTTATGAAGTTTCTTCTATTATGTGTAAAAGTATATTATGCTTGGCAAGGTGCATGTCTCCCCTTGAGATTCCAGGCCTGAGAGGAAAAAAGGCTTTAATTCCTAATACAATCTACCTATTTCCATGCTGAGAAGAAATTCAGAATTTTACTGTGGAGTAAATTTCCAGGCTGGCCTCCAACTCACAGTGATCCGCCTGCCTCAGCCTCCCAACTGCTGGGATTACAGGCGTGGGCCACCACGCCCGGCCCCAGTTGAATAATTTCTAAAACAAAAGATGCGTCCATCTTTGGGATGGTGATGACTGGGTGTTTAGACATACAGGCATCCTTTCAAGGGCCTCTGTGGCATTTTTACTATTGAGTTTTTAAAAGTTCAGTTTCCAGATTCCACTGTGGGAAGGCAGGGAGCCCAGCCACAGATGAGAGAGCCTAGGAGTTTTGGGTTCATTTGAATTGGGAGATGAAAGCGAATGCCAAAGGCGTGCTGGCTGCCGGCTGGGCGGCAGAATTGCATTGGCAGGTTGGGGACCTGCAGTTTGTAGTGAATTGGGGCCCCAGCTGGGCCCTGGGGAGCAGCCCGTAAAGAGGAATCAAGGTCACATAGTGCCGTAGTTCAAAAGACCTTCTTGTGTTCCGCAGATACTTGACTTTGGGCTCCACATATAGTTACATAATCATCTAAGCAGCAGTAGAGGAGTAGCGGTCAGTAGTGTTGAGAGTGGGGAATAGGGGCTGACTCCATGGGAGTTGGGGTGCTCCAGGGGCGTTCCCTGGTGAAATCCCTTCTGAAGATAGGCTTTGTCTCTCATTTTCTACCTCCTTGTTTTCCTGATCTTCTAAGCAGCTATTTTCCATTGTAATTCAAGTATTAGCCCTGTCTGAGGGCAGAGAAATGGATCAGATCTTTTTATGGGCCACAGAGCATGGGAAAAATTGTCTTTGCTGTATTTGAACCAGGCTTCTCGTCTGGGCACGATCAGATACAGTAGGGAGGCTTAATGGTGAGAAGGTTGGTCCCTCTCACGCCAGAGGAATGGGCCAGGTGTGTGGCTCTTCCCAGGGAGTGGGGGCAGGGCTGGGGCTGGCTGCTCCTTGCTTTTTCTCTTGTTTTTGTTTTTTGAAACAGGGGCTTACTATGTCGCTCAGGCTTACCTTGAATTTACTGTGTAGCTCAGGTTGGCCTCCAACTCACAGTGATCCTCCTGCCTCAGCCTCCTGATTGCTAGGATCACAGGTGTGTGCCATTAAGCCCAGCCTTTCCTTCCTTTTTCTTAACATAGTTCACAGAGGCAGTTTAGACCATGGTGAGGGCTTGCGGGGCTGCCATGGGAGGAGGCTCTCTGGACTTCTCCTGCAGTCCACAGGTGCAGCCATCCAGGTAGGGCTACTGGGGAGGACATCCCAGGGGGACACTCGAGTGTGAATGGCCAGTGGATGCAGAATCGGAAGTGTATCTGCTCTCAGTCATCCACCAGTTTTAACCAGCAGCTGTGCTGATATTGAGTTTCGGTACTGCCCGCTTTACTGAAGCGGCATCAAAAGTTTTTTGGCTTTTTAATGTTAAGATGTGTTGTTGGCGCATTCCATGTAATGCCCAGAATTAGTTTTTTTTAAAAGTACCTGATACTGCAAACTAAGAAAACTGAAAACAAACAAACAAACAAAAAAACCTGGTTTTTGTTTTTGTTTTTGTTTTGGCCTTTGGAGATAGGGTTTCACTAGATAGTCTAGGCTGGTCTTAAACTTGCTGTGTTCAAGGCTAGAATTTGAGATCCTCCTGTCTCAGCCTCCTGAGTGCTGAGATTACAGATGTGTGCCACCATGCTTGGCTGAGGGTTACTTATTTTGCTCAATTAACATTTTTAAAGGATGTGGGGAACTGTGAGGGGTGTCCCCTTCCCAGCCTAGTGAGGGCACAAGACTCATGGACAGAGTCATGAATGCAATTCCAGAGGAAGATGTGGTTTCCGTACTCAGGGAAAGGCGGTCACTCACCAGCTCAGTTTAGAGGCTTATTTGAGGTTGGTGTTAAGGGGTGCAGAAGCATTTGCTAGACGCACCGGGTGGGTTAAGACATTGCAGGCTGCTGAGATGACTTGGGTAGAAGTCTTAGGTAACGACTGACTTGTCTGTTGGGAGGCCATGTGACCAGCAGAGCTGAGCCCTGCTCTTGACTGGTTGGACTGTGTCCCGGAGGCTTTGAAACATGAGAGACGTGATGAGAGTGTGTTTTATAAAGAGGATTCTAGAAGGGCTGAGGAGGTGAGAGCTGAGTCAGCGCCTAGTCCAGTTAGGAGGGAGCAAAGTCCATTGGGACAGAGGATGGAGCTTACTGGTGACTATGGCATGGGGGCAGAACCAGCTGGGCTGAGTGGCACATGTCTGTAATCGCAGCACCTGGGAGGCTGAGGCAGGAGAATGGTCATGAGTTTGAGACCAGCCTGGGTTATACAGTGAATTCGAGGCCAACCTGAATTATATAGTAAGACTTTGTCTCAAAAAACCCCACAAAAAGCCAGGCATGGTGGCTTATGCCTGTAATCCCAGCATTCAGGAGGCTGAGACAGGAGCATTGTTGTGAGTTCAAGACCAGCCTGGGCTACAAACTGAGCTCAAGGCCAGCCTGAAAGGCATAGTAAGACCCTGTCTCAAAAAGACAAGGGCCGGGGATCTAGCTCAGTGGCCTAAGCGCCTGCCTGGCAAGCGCAAGGTCATGAGTTCAATCCCCAGTGCCACAAAAAAAAAAACAACAACAACAACAAAAAAAATCCCCACAAAAAACAAAAACAGAACAACACAGAACCAATTGTGTAGGGTACAAATGAAATGCCATATAGAAGGAAGAGAGAGGAGTGAGTGTTTCCTCCTTGGACAGCTGGACCTTTGTGAAGAAGATAATTGGGGCTGGGCCTGGTGGCGCACGCCTGTAGTCCCAGCATTTGGGAGGCTGAGACAGGAGGCTTGTTGTGAGTTCGAGACCAGCCTGGGCTACAAAGTGAGCTCAAGGCCAGCCTGAATGGCATAGCGAGACCCTGTCTCAAAAAGACAAGGGCCGGGGATCTAGCTCAGTGGCCTAAGCGCCTGCCTGGCAAGCGCAAGGTCGTGAATTAAATCCCTGTTGCTGCAAAAATAAATAAATAAATAAATTAATTAATTAAAATAAAATAAAATAAGAGAATTGGAGTGGAGGTGCTGAGAGGAAGAGAAATGACGATGTTGGCTTATGGTTTTTTCTTTTTCATACTATAGGAACTTTTTCTCCCTCAGTGCTGGGAGTCAAACCCAGGCCCTTAGATATGCTTGGCAGGTCCTCTGCCCAGGAGCTACTCCTCCAGCCCTTGCCTCTGGCTCTGGATGCACCAGAGCATCTCCACGTTGGAGGTAGTTTGAAGGCCTGCTGGGAGCTGAGCAGTGGAGTCCTTTAGAAAGGGTGTCCAAGAGTAAAAGGCTAGAGAGGCCGAGAGGAGAATGCTGGGGAGCAGGCAGGGAGGGCCCCAAGTGGAAGTATCTCTAAGGCAAAAGATGGAGGTGGAGGCTCGGATAGGTAGTAGAACTGCGCGGCCAGATATGTTAGCACGCAGTATTACGGTTTGGACTTGGCACATTGGAGACTGCCCATAGTTTTGTTACTCAAGATCTTGATTGTGACAGATGATACTCAGTAGGCATTGCCAGAAGGCACCGTAGTGCCTCTCCGCCTCCTGAGAATCTGCATTATCTCAGAATCCAGCAAAACCATGGGAAATCTGCGTTCTTGGCCTTCTCTGGTCCTTCTTCCTGAAGTGCACTTTGGTGTTTGTCACATTGTCTTTTTTCGTGGAGGAGCATTCCAAAGAACCATCGTGCCAGGCGTGGTGGCTCATCCTTGTAATCCCAGCACTCGGGAGGCTGAGGCAGGAGGATTGTTGCGAGTTTGAGGCCAGCCTGGACTACATGGCAAGACCCTGTTGCAAAACAAAACAAAACAAAACAAAACAAAACAAAACAAAACAAAACAGAAACAGTCGTGCAAGATGGTTACACAGTAGGAATTCTTGGGATATTCTGAGACTCTTGAATACTGGATTGTTTATCATCTTCTTTACAGCCACCCACAGGAAAATTTCTCTCAAAATCTGTATCCTGAATGACCAAGGTGCTTTTATTTTATAGGGAATATAAACCTTGTAATATTTTCTCTTTTGCCCTGATGACTTGGAGCTCAAAGACAAATTCACAATTGAACTTCAGTAATTATTTAGCATTTTGACAGCATACAAATTTCTGTCCAAATTGTCCATTTTTTCTTTTTATTTTATTTTTGATACAGGGTCTCTGTAGTCCAGGCGAGTCTTCAGCTCATTATGTAGCTCAGGCTGGCCTCAAACTCACTGTGATCCTGCCTCAGCCTCCTGAGTGCTGAGATTACAGGCCTGTGCCACCACGCCTGGCTTCATTTGTTCTTAATTTTAGTATCTGCCCTCATCTACTCTAGTCTATTGTAAAACTTTCTGTATTTTTTTTCTGTATTTTATATTTGTTCTCGTAAGTCAACTCAAATCCTTTTTGGAGCTTGGATTTGTATAAGGAAAGAAAAAGTTGATGAACGTTAGCCAAGGGTCTTTAGTAGCCTGTCTTCAGACAGATACTTTGGGATCATCCCATTGTTTATTGACATCGCCAACCCCATTTGGATTAAAGCCTGATTTGATATCTAGCCAGCCACAGCTACTTCTAATGACTAGTAAATGAGACGTAAGTTTCAGGATATTCAAAGCGAATGGCCTGTTTTCTACCTAGATGTCCTGACAGATGTGAGACTGCTGCAGAGGCCTCCCCAGGTGAAGTGCTGGACTGTGGGCCCAGTGGTAAATGCATTCATTGCTCTGCTAACAGGTTACAGAGGCGCCTGCCTTTCAGGGGTGGTCATGTTATGTGACCTCGCTGAAATCAGAGTCTTACCCAAGTGAAGGTTGGCGGATGGCTCGTAGCTCTGGGGCAGGATTCAGCTGACAGCCATCATTGCAATGAGGAATGAGGATTTTAAAGAGCTGAAGGAATCTGAGAGACCATGTAGGATTATGGTTTGACGGATAATCCCCCAGAAATCAAGACTAGACTATATCTGGGTTGAGATGAATGGTTGATTTGGTTTTTTTTTTTTGAAGGAGAAGGCCTTCTTGGCCCTATCCAGCCTGGCTTTTATTATCAGCTTGATAGATTTGAAGTACCACCAGGGTCCAGCGCTGTAAATCAGGTGTCTGTAAGTTGCTGATACTGATTTTTCCTGTGTTATGTATCAGCTCATGACAGTTTTTTTTTTGTTTTTTGGTGGGGTACCAGGGGTTGAACTCACAATCTCGCGCTCGCCAGGCAGGTGTTTGTGCTGCTGAGCTAAATCCCCGGACCTAGCTCTTGATGGTTTTGATAAGAAATTTTCAGCAAAGTTTTCAACAGTGGCCTCAACCTGAGACTAACAGAGTCAGTGCACACCACAAAAGTGACTGTCCCAAGGCTCAGAGTGGTGGAGCATCTGTTTGAAGTGGCATCAGGTCCCCAGCAAAGCCACTTGTACCACAATGTGCCTGTAAGTGGACAGGTCCAGGCCTTAGCCTGCTGACCACCGTGAATCAACCTGGGGCTGAGGGACACTGTTCCTTTGGTCTTGCGAGTAGGAACCAGCCCTGTGCCCTTTCTCCCTCGCTGGTGAGGAAGGAAGCCTGTAGCTAATCAAGGTGATTAGCTGTTAACCCTGTGCCTGGTGCTGTGTATGAGGACCTCCTGGCATCGCTGTGTTTGATTCTTAGGTCCCCGCCAGGAAGCAGGCCCTGTGGCCTCCTTTTCAGTTCATCCCGCTGGTGAGAAGCCCCCAGAATGCCTCTGGGGCCTCTGCCTCTAGATCCTGCGCTTTGGCACTAACTACTCCGCGGCCTCCTTCTCCCATCTGCGAGTTGGAGGACCTGGCTGGCTATGCTGCCTGGGCTGGCGTCCGGACTCCGGGGAGATTAGGCTGGGAAAGGACAACTTTTCTGCAATAAAGTTTTCCGTAGTGTGTGTCTCCCCGCTGAACTCCTTACTGGGGATCGAAGCCAGGGCCTTCACACCGAGCTACATCCCCAGCCCTTTCTGAATTTTGAGGCAGGGTCAGTCTAGATGAGTTGCCCAGGCTGGGCGGTCCTGCTCCCTTAGCCTCTCAGAGTTGCCCTGCTTTGCCTTCTTCTGTCTCCCAGACCCAGAAACGGCTCGCCCTGCATTCTTTCCACGGCCACCACCACTTAGCCAGGCTCTCGAGTTCCTCACAGACGGTTAAACAGGTCGCGGGTGCACAGTCATGGTCCTGCCCTCCGGCCTTTAAAGTCCTTTTAAGGCTTTCTGAGAAGTTCTTTTTTTTAAAAAACCTGGACCCACAAATGTGAAGAACAGCCATGAATGCCAGTGACGGGCCTTCAGTTAACACCCAGGATTTGAAAGGTCATCTGTAGTCCAGGAGAATCATGGTTTCCTGGGGTCTCAATGCGGGACACGAGTGGAAGTTGTGCGGGAAGCTTTGGGTTAGATGGGGTGAGGCCCCAGGGTGACCAGCGTCCTTCCTCATTCCTTGGAGGGGGAAGGCAGGGCCCTGTGTCCTGCGAGCCCCTGTGCAGGTAGGCAGCCTGTTCCAGTTAGCCCCGTGAGGAGCAGAGGGAGTTGAGTCCAGCAGTGGCATTTGGCCCCTGCCCTGTCCCATCTGCTGATTTCATGTGTTTATTTATTTGGCACTAAGGATTGAACCCACTGATACTCTACTGCTAAGCTACGTCCCCAGACCTTTTTTTTCCCTTTTCTTGAGATAGTATCTTCCTGAGGTGCTGAGTTACCCAGGCTGGGCTTGAACTTGGGATCCTGCATCAGCCTCCCAGAGTGCTGGGATTACAGGCATGTGCCACTGTGTCTGACTGTGAAGCTACTTTTTTTTTTTTTTTTTTTTGTGGCACCGGGGATCGAACTCACAACCTCGTGCTTGCCAGGCAGGCACTTAGGCAAGCTGAGCTAAATCCCCAGCCGAAGCTACTTTTTAAATAGACAAGAGCAACTGAAATTCGGGTGGGAGATGAGAGGGAGAGAAGGCCAGGAGTTTTCCAGGGCTTGGAAGGGAGCCACGAAGGGAGCCACCTCCTAGTACCTGTGCATTCCACGGCTCCTCCAGCACTCTCACCCTGTGTCGTCTTGGAAAGGGATTCCTAGGTCTGGAGAGATGTCCCACTGGTACCCTCTTCCAGAGTAAAAGTCCCCCAATGGGCAGAGCAAGACGCCCATTCCACTGGGACGTATCTGCCTGCACACAGACTTCAGCTTCAACTTGAATTTGTTTTGTTTTGTTTTCAAGTAGTAGCATCTGTTTTATTTTTCTCTGACCACTAAAAATAATAGCTTACAATTATTTGTGTGTATTGTGTGCCAGCGCTGTTTGAGCACGTAGGTCATCTCTCTCTCTTTTTCCTTTTCCTTTTGTTTTTGTTTTTGAATTGGTGTCTGAGGCTGACCCAGGACACCCAGGCTGGCCTTGAGCTTGAAATCCTTCTGCCTTAGCCTCCGGAGTAGCTGGGATTATAGTCGCACATCACCACACCCGGTTAGGTCATCTCATTTAATGATTAGCACCCTGTACAGGTTGGTATTATTTGCTATTATTAGAGGTAGGGAAGCTGAGGGTCAGAGTGGTTGGATAACTTGCCAAAAGTCAACCAGATAGGAAGGAGTGGAACTGGTTTGTGAGATTCCAGAGTCCACTTCTGTTCCTGGTTTCACCTACTCACCACAAAAACATCCGAAGACAACAGGAACACAGAGACAGATAGTCCTGTCCAGGTCTGGAGGAGTTGCTTCCTGCAGCGAGTTCTACCTGCACAGTCAGTTTCTATGGCTGTGCGTGCGTGCGTGCATGCATGCATGCCTGTCTGTCCGTCTATCCATCCTGCATCCATTTCACTCCTCACATTCTTCATGGCATAACTAAAGCATGTGGACCTGGTTCCCTTCCCTCCTAGCGACACTCAGCAACTTGAGGCTTGAGTTCTAGCTGTCACTGTGATTCGTGGTGGCAGAAGCCCATCCATCGGGTGGGCTGGTCGGGTTTGGCATGCACTCTCTGTGCATTTGGCTCTTGAGGTGATGTAGCTAAGATCTTTGTTTTTAATCATATTTCACATCATTTCTTTCCATGCTGGTCAGTGTGAGCCTTCCGGGGGGTGGTAGCAAATCTTCCTTTAATTTCCACCGTGTTGGATTATTAGTTCACTTAAAATACAGTTTAATCTATACATGTGCCCAGAGGCTTTTAAATGTAGAGCACATTTGATTATTGTTGGAAACCAGCTTGGACTTCACAAATGCTCAGTGAGCTGGACTCATAAAGCCATGGGCCCTGTGGCTCCATGAACAGGGGCCAAAGTCCAAACATTAGAAGGTGGTGAGGTCTGCAACCCTTGACCCTGAATTCCCTTCTTTATAGGAAATCCACCTATTTTATTTTCCCTTCTAAGAATCAGCTTTTAAAGTTTTCCCTAAAAGGGGAGGCAGACAGCCCTAGTTGATGACTTCTCCGGCCCTGCCTCGAAGCTCGTCTCCCTCAGCCAGCCTGCTTTCCCTTCTGCCTCTTCATCCTTCCCGTTTCTTCTAGCTTGTCCGGGACTAGCTGTCTGAGCTGCATTTTCGGCAAGTCTCTTTTTCTTTTCTCTCCTCTAGGGAAAGAATCACCACTTTAGGATGCCTGTGAATTGACGTGAAGGAACAAGAGGGCCAGAATGAATCCTTCGCAGCCAAGGCTGACACCTGGGGCGTCAGCTTTGCAGGATTCTCTAGCACCAAACAGCCCAGGCCGGGCTCAGGCAGTGGAGTTTTCTCTTGTCTTTTTATGCTCAGAGCCATGATGAGGGACGAATGAATGTGTGTGCATGGGTGTGTGTTTGTGACATATTGACATTTAATACAGACTGTAAATGCCTGTTCTGCAGAAGGGAACCGAGTAAGTTTGGGGATTTGGATTTGAAGCTGAGAATAACCAGAAACCTGCCTGTGAACTTTTTTTTTCTGGTTTCCTACAGAAGAGAAGTGAGAAAAGAAATAATTGTACTCCAGGGAAATGCATAATTTAGAAGCTGTCTGCATGCATAAGAAAACACTCTGTAGCTGCTCTGTAAACGCGGAGAGGCAGCCAGGGTCATTGTTTCTCTTTCTCCCCTGGGTGTTTGTGTAAAAAGATGGCCCAGTGCTTCCCTTGCTCCTATGCTCCTATGGGGCAACTAGGCCCTGGCCTTCAGAAGCGTTTGGCCCTGGGAGAGCCTCCTGCTCACTTTTCCTCCCCTTCCTGGACAGCCTCCTTCCTGCCAGGGGGACAGGGGTATGGAAAGGTTGAGGGTATTTCAGGAAACCCCAGCGGGGGTGCCTGGCTCTTTCTACCACCTTTAACCCTTCAGCATCCAATAGCTTTGGTCACCATGGGCTGTTGGCCGTTTCCCCTCCCCTCTTCCCCCATCCAGGAGATGTTCAGGATGTGACGAGGGGGCTCTGGTCCAAGGGCTCATGCATGTATTTTCCTGCCCTGTGTCCTGTGCACTCTCAGTCATTTCTCCCCACTGTGTCCTTCAAGTGTTTCTGTAATGTTCAGTTTAACCTGATTTCACGTCTTTAAAGATAGTAGGGGAAGACCAAGCAGGGATGACTTTATGCCCTGGTCCCTGTAGGTCTGAATCCCCAGAGCACCTCACATATAATCGGTCACCTTGGATGTGGAGCCCATGTGGTTCAGGGTTGCAGAAGGGGCATATTCTCATCATAGGGTGAGGCCTAGTGACCACGGGACTTGGCGGTAGTGTCGCCATGGGAAGATAAATAGTGTTGCCATACTCCAGAGCCTCAGGAGTATGGGGAAGGGGTGCCAGGAGGTAAGCAGCTTCTCTGATAGATATATTCATGTATTAGATATATTCATGTGGGTTGCGGGGGGAGTTACTGGGGTTTTTTTTGTTTGTTTGTGTTTTTGAGACAGGGCCTCACTCTGCAGCCTAGGCTGGCCTTAAACTTGTGGCAGTTCTCCTGCGTCAGCCTCTCGGGTGCTGGGATTACACGTAGGCAGCACCACACTTGGCCCATTGGATTGATGGTGATTTAACTGAGCTCTTTAGACCTGAGAGTTTTTATTGGTTTGACTCAATTTGTTTTTTCGGTACTGAGACTTGAACCCAGGCCTCATGCATGCTAGGCAAGTGTGCTACCACTGAGCTACACTGCCCGCCCCAAGCGGCTTCCCTTTGGAAGAGTTGGTTTCAGTGAGGCTTGGAGAAGAAAGACTGTGTAAATGCACAGATGCGTGGACCTCCAGACACAGTGCAGCAAGAAAGATCTGATTTTGTTTTTCTTCCTTCCCCGTCTCTCTAAATAATTTTATCTTCAAAGCATGACGCAGGTGTTAATTAACACTCAGGGCTCTCCTGGGAGGTAGGCAAGTGGGAACATCACCCCCGTTAGTGAAGTCCAGGGAATAGACGGGTGCTGGGGCCCCAGCAAGGCGAGCCAGCGAGAAGCAGAGCGCGTCGGCAGCCTCGGGGCCTGCCATCTTGCTTGCTTGGTCACACTGCGAGCCACCTCATTTTCTCAGTGTCCATGGGTCACCCTAGAATAAGAGAGCTGGGGAGGTGCTAAAGGTGCTTGGTATTGTGGGATAGGTATGGAAAGTCTGAGGGTTAGGGAGAAATTCTGGTAAAATTCACTCTCCTTGAGATTTTCAGTTGTAGGAGGCTGAAAATACCATCAATTTCATTCATTTACTAACCTTTCTTAAAAAATATGCTGGGCATCAGTTTTTGAACAAAGTATTACAAACAAAGCGAATCGCTTCTCCCAAACCAGCTGGCTAGTCCATCGAGGTCCTGCTGACTCAGAAGTTGATCCTTTTTAGGCACAGGCAGATAGATAGATGGTGACTTCCAGTGCTGGGGCTCTCCCAGCGTCTGGAAATTGTTGGGAATCTGTATGGACTACTGAATGCTGAGCTCTCTTCCCACAGCTGGGTATGGGGTAGTTGTCCTCAGGCCTCTCCCTGGGGCTGTTCAGAGCCATGTTCAGTCCTGGCCATCACCTGAGGATGGTGATGATACTGGTTTGTTAGCTACCTGGGTAGCTGCTCAAAGTGCTGAGCTGATCCCGAATCTTCAGCTTTAGAAAAGCAGCAAGACTAGAGATATTTCCATTCCATCCATTGGGCAGCTTGGGCGCAGTGCAAAAAACAGACGAAAGGGCATCGTTTTATCCTGCTGGTGTTGCACCTCTGGGTGACACTTGGACTCTGCTTGTTTTAGAGGAAGACTTGCTCCGTTCACTAATGCTCTTCCCCTTCCCTTGGCACTGCAGGCTGCGGAGAACCAGCCCTAGACCTCTGCTTGAGGGTCCTTGCTCTGAAGACGTCACCAGTGTGTGGAGCCTGCCCCACACCACCCCCTGCCAAACCACGGCCTTTACCTGTGTCTTCCGGTGTTTCCCGTGCGACCCGTCCTGTGGGAGGGCCTCGTGGGCGGCCCCAGAGTTCACCCCACGCTCAGCGGCGCCAATGGTGAAGATGACGAGATCCAAGACTTTCCAGGCTTATCTGCCCTCCTGCCACCGGACCTACAGCTGCATTCACTGCAGGGCTCACCTGGCCAATCATGACGAACTCATTTCCAAGGTACACGCTCCCTGCAGACCTTTCCTGCCCACCCCTGGGGAGGGCACTGCGGGCTGTTGAGGTTGCAGAAGTTACACACTCTCTTGAGACCAGGATATTGTTCCCCACCTCAGGTCCAGGGATGGCTGGCTTTCGTGCCCGCCTCGCTTAACTGAGGAACAGCCATGAGCTCCAGGGGCAGGGGAGGGGTTTACACTGTCGTGTTGGACATGAGAGGTCCTTCTTGTTGGAAGCTTTGGGGGCTGGCGGCTTGCAGGCCAGAGAAAGGAGGGGCTAAGGAGTGACTGGAGCCTTATGCTCGGCTTGCTTGGGTTAGGTTGGCAGGTGAATTTGCTGAAGAGGGCTTTCTTTTCTGTTTGGACAATGAATTTGAAGAGCGACGGGGTCTTGTACAGGGTTTGTTGTTGTTCTTGTTTTACACCTCCTGGGATTGAATCCTGGGCCTTCCCGGTGCTGGGCAAGGGCTCTATCACTGAGCTACATGTCAAGAGGGTTTATTGGCTAAGGCCAGGGATCCCCTGGCAAGCCCCAGGGCCAGAGCATTACCAAAGTGAATGACCTTTGGGGAGGAACAGAAGTGGCCTTTTGAGGAACTGACCCACTGGCCTGCGGAGACCTTTAGGACTTTTTCATAAAGTAATATGGAATGATACTTGGTCATAATCAGAACAGCCCTGTTTCTTCCCTTCGGAGCCTCAGCAACTGCTTGTAAAATTGAGGCTGGGGGTTAGTAAGAAATAAATCCGACATTTCAGTTGTGCAATCCAGGAACTGGATACTTCAAGCTTCATTCTCTGGGGAGCTTCCTCCCTCCTGGCCCTAGATTCCCAGGGGAGGAGAAACTGGTTTTACTAGACTGAATGACAAAGAGAAAACGATCATGGGAGACTTTTCCCTTAAACAGCATCTTTCAGGCCATTAAGGGAAAAACAAACTTTTATGCAGACCCAGACTAAGTTGTTTTTTTTTTTTTTAAAGTTGTTCCGGTTGTATTTATGAGAAGCGTTAGAAAAGGTACTTTGCTTGCTTTGCCTCTGGTTTGGTTGCCTTGGCCGGGGGGGAAGAGGGCTCCAGTTACCAGGTGTAGAACGTTCCTGTCCAGTTGGCCCGTTGGACACAGGAAGTCTGTGGCAGGCAGCTCTTAAACCAAGCCTGAGGACTGAATCCCTCATTCTAGGCCTGTTCCAGGGTGCAAAGTTCCCGCCTCTCTGGAGCCCTCAGATTCCTGGCTGGACTTTGACTCTGCCCCACTTTCCCTTCTCTGCTGTTCTCCTTTATGCTGTTCATGTTTCAGCCAGCACAGCTCTTTTATCAGCTAATCCATCTTTCTTAGATTCCTGTTGAATTTTTGGGGAACCTCTTGTCTGGAAATTTGGATGTGGAAGGCTGTGTCAAGAGAAAAGACCAGCCAGTTCTCTCAGCGTTGGAATTAGGCCTGGGAACTTGGAGGGAAATTGTGAGTTTTCCCCTTTTTTTGGTTGGAAATCTCCACAGAAAGTGTTTGCCCATATCTAGTGGGGAAGCCAAGACATCTTAATGCAAGGAAGATATGCTATGTACATAAAAAAATGAGGTGCCAATAAAGTAGATTTCAGCACCTTCTGTATACTACAAACTGCTAGTTGATACAAAAATGCCATCTTAGGGCTGGGGATCTAGCTCAGCGGTCTAAGTGCCTGCCCGGCAAGTGAAAGGTCGTGAGTTCAATCCCCGGTGTCACAAAAAAAAAAAAAAAAAAAATGCCATCTTAACTCTCCTAAGAAATCTTTTTTTTTTTTTGTCTCTTTTGAGACAGGGTCTTGCTATGCAGTTTGGGCTGGCCTTGAACTCACTTTGTAGCCCAGGCTGGTCTCAAACTTGCAATGATCCTCCTGCCTCAGCCTCCTGAGTGCTGGGATTACAGGCGTGTGCCACCACACCTGGCTAAGAAATCTTTAAGGTAGGAGGTTAGTTGTGTCTTACACTGATGGAGAAGCTGAGACTCATAAAAAGTTGTCCAGAATCTCAAATTAACAAAGAAAATTTTTACTTGGAGCAGGTATTCAGAGGAGGATGTCTGGAAGAGATGGTTATTTGACCTGGTCCTTGTAAGGTGGGTAAAAGTGGAGCACACAGAGATGGTCATGGCCTTCAAAGTTTGTCAGTTCTGTCTGACTTGGTATGCAGGGCCTTTGACAGTCTCTCGGAGCCTAGCTTCTGAGCTAGGTCTCCTGCCATTGCTTCACTTTGTTTCAGCAACTTGGAATCAAGCACTATTCCATGAATATGTGAAGGCATCTCAGGCCTCTGGGCCTTTGCTGTGTGACCCTCCTTCACCCTTCTCATGAGCCCCTTCATATCCTTGGGCCACATCTCCAGATCAGAACTTGACTACAAGAGCTCAGTAAATGATCAAGTAAAGGGACAGATGGAGCTGGAGCCTGGGAGAAGACCAGCAACGAGCGAGAAGACAAGTAGCAAGCTGGGGATATAGCTCAGTGGCACAGCGCCTGCCCGGCAAGCACAAGGTCCTGAGTTCGATTCCAGGTACCAAAAAGAAAAGAAAAGAAAAGCAGTGAGCAAAAAAGACTTGATCGGCCTTGTGCTCTCCTTCCTACCCCTATTGGTGCAGAAAGGCTCATTCACAAGTCCAGGCCAAAGTCAGCACAGGCTTTGGTTTCATTGGCTGCAGCCGGTGCACAGATGGGGCGCTTTAGAGCTTGATGATTTAAGGAGCTGGGTGAGATGCCCGGCTGTGGGGAAAGAGGGAGGGAACTGTGGTGAGTGTTACACAAAGATTCTTTTATTTGGCTCCACAGCCACCCCCGGCATAAATAATCTATAGATTCTTATGCAGGTCCGCTTAATGGAAAGATCATCGCCACAGCCCTCTCCTTGGAAAATGGGCCTTTCTTGTCATTTTTTCCCTCTTTTCCATTTAAGAAAGTTCAAGGAGAGAATGTCCCTCCTGTTCTCCCCTCTTGACTTAATCTCCTTGGGTTTCAGAATCTGCCCACTGGGAGTGGGAGCTGGGAAACGGAGCTGGCAGCGGTGCAATTAAACGACGCTGTAACCTGTAACTGGGGCGTTTGGTCTGAGGCTTAACATTGGTTGGGGGGGTGGGAACCTGTTCCCTTCATTATGGAAAAGAGGGTGCAAGGTTCAGAGAACTCCTGCCCTAGTGTGCGGCCAGCAGAGGCCTGGGAGGGGCCGGGACTGCAGGCCTCCCCGGCAGTGTGGCTGAGCCTGCATGGAAATGTGCAGTGAAGTCTGAAACAATCAAGGCCTGTATTTGAAGGGTGATGGAAAGAATCCTGCACCAGGCCTCCTCCCTTCCCAGCTGGCTTCCCATCCCTAGAGGCCTCATTGCCTGCTCTCCAGGCATTCAGCTCTCCAGCCTCTGAGCCCGTTTCTCTCTCCTCGATTGGGCAAAAGAGTATTTGCTGTGTTCAGCGGGGCCCTAGTCCATTTGGGCTGCTAGGGCAAACGGCCATAGTGTCGGTGGCTTGTGAGCACCGACACTGATTTCTCGTAGTTCTGGAGGCTGGAAGAGGAAGGTGATGGCAGATTCAGTGTCTGGTGAGGATTCAGTTCTGGTTCACAGATGGTTTTTTTCTCTCCGTATCTTTGCGTGGTGGAAGAAGCTGAGGACTTTCTCTCTGGCCTCTTTATGAGGACACTAACCCCACTCACAAGAGCTTTACCTTCATGACCTAATAACCTCCTGAAGGCCCCCTGTCCTGATACCATCATTTTGGGACCTGGGATTTGTTTTTATTTTGTTTTGTTTTGGGACAGGATCTCTGTGTGTCCCAGATTGACCTTGAACTGGAGGCAATCTGCCTGCCTCAGCCTCCCAAGTGCTGGGATTGTGGGCATGCGCCACTGTACCTGGCTGGAAGTTGGGATTTCAACATGAATTTTGGCGGGGAACACATATTCAGAGTACGGCAAATGGCTAGCATTTAATGTGCGCTTAAATTGTGCCAGCCCTGTCATGGCCCCGTGCAGCGGCATGCCTCACTGGGGAAGGGAGCAGGGTTACCTCAACAACTGGGTTGTTGTCAGGCTCAGATGAGATCATGAATGTGTGGGTGGTTTGCAAATTAAAAAGGTTTATGCAAATATGAAGTAATTTGCTTCTCTTGGTTTTACTGTCCAAAAAAAAAGGTGGAAGGAAGGGAATACATGGAGGGGGGATTGCTCCTGCTCCATGCCTAGAGAACTTTGCTTTGGAGGAGTTGAATGAGGCAGGGCCACTAGAGAGCTAAGTGTGTAATGCTGGGGATGTGGAGGTGAGTAGTAGAGCACTTGCCTAGCATGTGCAAGGCCCTGGGTTCAGTTCCCAACACAGCAAACACACACAAACACACAAAAGTTTATTGTGTCTGCAGACGAAAAGCAACAGCCTGTCCTTTGTAGGAGTGGGGGGAAACTTTGAATTGATCGTGGAACTATCTGGGGAATGCGCTGAGGCGTCCTGCAATTTCTGTCTTGGGGGTGTTATGGTCTAAGTGCTGGAGTGTTTGCATGCAGAAATAGTTTGAGTTGGCACAAGGAATTGCTCACACTGTTGTTTCTTTCTTTATGGTGCCAGCCTCAGTATAAAAATATGCTTTGATCCAACTGAAGCTATTATTTTATAACCAGTTAGTTGCCTCGTGTGAGAATAATTGAAATCAGTGGCACTGGCTCTTATGGAACCCTGGGTCCTAATCAAGGTTTTGTGTGACAGCGTTGTCTGTGGTCCTTCCCTTGCCGCCAGCCCTGCATAGTAGAGTAGTCATTTGGGAGAGCGGCAAATGAATTAGTCTATTGCAAACCCACTCTGGGGACTTGTGACTTCATTCTAAGGCACAGGTGGCTCTGTGCTCTTTGGTCCTTAAGGAAAGGGCCGGTCAGAGGTTGTAGATTGGCCATGCAGGGCAAGAAGAAGGAAAAAATGTTTTGCTCATCCTCCAGGACTATCTGTTGTTATGTCAGATTATCTTCTGAGACAAGTGCAGGATTCCCAGAATTACTGATCATCTGGTGCAAGCTCCTTGTAATGGGGAAACAGTGACAGCCGGAGGCTACCCAGCCTCAGGGCCAGGTTCTGTGTTCCCAGCCCTCAGCGTGTTTTGTGCGTAGAGCCCTGGGACATGCTTCTGCTCTTGGAACCTAGGAGGCAGATTGTATTCCTTCCTTATGGGCCTCCACTGTGCTCACAGTAGTGGCTTTTGGGTCTCCTTCAGCCTGGAGATTAGATGCTGTGCTGCTTTAAGAAGATAAGCAGAGGTGAGATTCAGAAAGCCAACCTTGCCTCAGTTTCCCACTGCTGTCTTTGAACCCTTAGGTTCTCTGCCAGTGATTTCCCTATGTAGTGAATGTGGC
>RJWT010019554.1:0-18356 GCA_004365215.1 Cuniculus paca | reverse complement strand
AGGGTTTAATTCTAAAAGCAATGGGAATCCATTAAAGAACATGCAATGAACAGAGGATTCGTTTCTTTTATTTAGTCTAGCAGGCCTCTAGATTAAGTGTTCTGTAAGGAATTTAGATATTTCTGAAAACTTAAGAAACAGAGATCATCTCTAAAAGGGAGCTATCAAAGTGATTAAGAGGCATGGTTAGATGTGGGAGAGCAATACTTAGCCATTACGTTGTACTCATGCTAATTTCCCTTACTTCTTTCTCTCCCTGTGTGTTTTTCTGGTTTTATTCACATGGGACTTTAACCTTTAATGCTTGTGAGAGCACCTAGGTCTTGACTGTGTGTTTAACTTTCATGAACATTGAAGCTATTGATAAGAATTCATCTTTTTTTAGCATAAACTACATTTAAGACCAGGTTAAAAATCATATAAAGAGGATTTATGGTCAAGTTTCTGAACTGAGTTAGACAACTAACCTGAGTAGTAGGATTTTTGACTATTTTATTTCTTTTTTAAAATTTCCTACATAAATCTTTTACTATTTTAGCAATGAAAATTGACAAACTTTTAAAAAGTTTGTACTAAATGTATAGATGGCTTAAGAGGCTGGAGCATTTTCCTCACTGAATTAATCAGGTAACTGACCTAAATTTTCTATTTACTTGGTAAACTTGGTCATTCTGGAAATTCCAAATACCACCAAGAATACTGCCTTAGGTAAATAAAAAGTTACTTAGCAATATTGAGTTTATTTGTGTAGCCTGGAACATAAGGTAAGCTATAGAACACAGTACATACTGGTGCTCAGTGCAAGTCAGTAGAAAGGCCAGCTCCTACCAACATCCAAGTATATCCTCATCCATTTTATTCACCAAGTCTGATGCTGTGCAACTTCTGGCTCTTCCACAAAATCACAATGACTATGAAAGGTAAACTTTTTCAATTGATTCACAACCTCAAGTGAGCCATGAGAAAGCAACTAAAAACATGAAAAAGGCAAGTGGCAAGAGCAAGAGGGTAAGTGCCTTCAAGGTGAAGGGTCATATTTTAAGGGGAGTTAATGGCAGTGTGCCTTTTTTTTTTGCTGTAATATGATTTTTAAAATGTAAATATTAACTGCAAGCTCTTGATCACACTTCATATATTCATTGTAAGTTTTATTGGAAAAATACTTTTAATAGTAATCACTTAATATTCTGCTTGAAGTTCTTTAATTACATTATCACAATGAATGATTAAAACTGAGGAAGTAGAAAGAGCAAATATTCTTTTCTCCATTTCACTGTAAGAAAAAGGGAAGGAGAGGTTAAAATCCTCAGATAGTAGCAGAACTAAATCTAAAACCCAGAGTAAAATGCCTAACTTCTAAGGTCCTTTGATTTCAAAAATTTGATTCCAGAAAAGCAGAGATTGAGATCTTAAAGTAGACAAGAAAAACCAAAATGAAACTTAAAAAATTTTTATAAACCTTAAAGGTATTACTTTTTTGCATGTACCATCCAGATTCTAGCATAGGTGACAGAATCAAGAGTGCCAGAAGCCAAAAGTTATGTATCCATGTATTCTTGAACTCTTTTCTTCATCCCTGTTTCTTCATCATATACACTGCCACGTATTTTGTGCCTATGAGCTTTGGAGGACATTCTGAAGGTCACTAGTCTCATCTGTGTTTTTTAAGTACTTCTTAACCCCTGGCAAGTTATAAACTTTGCTCAGCATCCATCTCTTCACCTTTATAGGAAGGATGTAAAACCCACTTCACTGAATGAATTTTGCACATTACCATTCTTTTGTGCAGACTTGCAGAAATGCAAAGCTCTTAGCATAGCACTCAGGAAACAACAGCTAACAGTGCTCCTGGTAGGACTAGTGCTGACAGCTGTAGTGACAACAGTGGGAAGTTCCAGTAACTAAAAGATTGCATTCATAACTCCAAAGACCAGATCATACTGGTACATTTACAGTGTTTTCCTTTGATACTTGATTTTTATATTGTCATTTCTTACAACTATGAGTTAAAACATTTAAGGGGCCTTATTTCATCTCAATTACACATATAACTGAAGAGCTGAGTTACTATGATCTGTGTTCACCAGTTTTCTGTTGCTGTGATAAAACACCTCAGGTAAACAGCTTGAGGAAAGTTTTATTTTGGTTCGTGGTTTCAGAGTTTTCAGTCCATGGTCGCCTACCCGCATCATGCTGGACTTGTGGTAACCTGTGCTGACATATGTCATAGTGACCAGCATGAGGTGGAGTAAAGCAGCTCATCTCATGATAGCCAGCCATGAAGGAGGGAGAGAGACCAAGAGTGAGAAACAGAGAGGAAAAGAGAGAGAGAGAGAGAGAGGTTAGGGTCCTAATAGACCCTTTAAGGTCAAACTTCTACTTATCTGTTTCCTCCAACAAGGCCTCAACTCCTAAAGTTTCTGCCAACTCCCTGTATCACCATCAGTCAGCTACTGATCTCTAGCACATGGCCTCTGGGAGACATTGAAGACCCAAACTGTAACATGACCATATGTTATGCCAAACCTAAATTTAAATAAATTGATAATTACTGGCATCTGAAAGTGATAGAAAAACTGTGAAAATGCAGGTAAAATAACTCTGATTTTTACCTTGAATATTCTGGTTGTAGAATCAATCTCTAATTTTTAAACCAGTTTCATAATATCAATACTCTTGACTGACAATCATGTTTGGACCCAACAATTTGCTGTGGGGGAACATTTGTGCTCTGTTGAATGTTTAACAGCATCCTTCACCTCTACCTCCACATGCCAGTTGCACTTAGTATTAACTACATGGACTCCTTACTTTTCTGTCATCTTAGCACCTACTTCCTCAGAGGTGCTGTGAAAATTTCTTGTGCTTTTCAGAACCTTTGCTCACTCTTTCATCAGTTTCTGAAAGTCTACATAAAGAAAAGGATTATGTTGACATCTGCAGTTGCTACTGGTTACCTAAAACTATTTTTTAACAATAAAAAAGTGTATTAGGAAGGAGATAGACAAAAAGAACAAACCTAAAAATTATTACGTACATATCAAGTGCTGCCTCTGGAAAAAGTAGCCAATGATCATCACCTCATTTATTTCTTAGAGTAGAAATTTTAAAGAAACCAAGACTAAGAGAGGCTAAAATCCCAACCTTATACTTTAAAAGTAAATGGCCATTCCAGATTGTTCTGTCTGACTAAGCATCCTATACCTACTATAGTGTACCTAGCTACATTTGGGAATTCTTGTCCAAAGGGAGGAAAGCCTATGATAACTGTACTGACATGTATAACTCATAGCTTAATCTATAGTTTGTCTTACTACAATCCTGAATGACTATATCCCAGCAGATCACATATTCTTGACAGGATAGTCAGATTTTGTAGAAGCAACTCTTATATACATGGACGTGAAGGCAGGGCTCTTTCTATGGACCTGTTGTGTGGCAAGCTGTCTCTTTAAAAATGATGTAGAGGCAGCTGGCCTCTGGTCTGCTAGTCTATTAGCGTCTAGCTTGGCCATTTATCATCTGAGGCAGAAATCTCTGCTCAGTTTCACATAAGGCACATGTCTTCCTACTGGAAGGTCTTTCTCCAGGAGCAAATAGGTTCAGGCCAAGGTCTGTGCTCGAAAAATAGAGACAGAACACGGCACTATTTATATCACAGTAGAACTGACTCAGTACCATTGTCCATTTAACCTACTTGTCCTCCTAGTAGGAGATATGCTTTCCCTCCTGGCTTTTCTGCCAGCTTTGACATCTTTCTGGGAAACGTGAAGGAGATAACAGTTTTAATGATCACTTTATTTATTTCATCCTTGAAAAGTTAACATCCTTAATATACTTCTAGGAATTGACTATGTGGAATTCACTTTTTTCTCCTTTGCCGCAGGATTGCATTATTCCAGTTTTGCTTATTACTCTGCCTCATCTCCGGCTTCTTCATTTGGAAACATGGTCCTCATACTAAACACACTTGTATCCTCTAGTAATTTGCATAGATTTTAGTGTGAATGATTCAGTACAAGCATTAAGCATGATGACACGTACCCAACATTGTACTAAGTGCTTTATATAAGTTACTTTATCCTTAAAAAACTGTAAAGGGCAAGATAAAATTCACATTTTACTTCAAGGAAATTAATTAAGACAAGTTAAACAGCTGTCCAATTTCACATAGGTATTATGTGATAGAGTTGAGATTTTAATCCACATTTATCTGATGTCACAGTCCAGGATCATCCACTTTATCAGTCTTCCTATGAGCATCTTTTGGGATTATCTTTCATTTTGTGACCAGCAATATTATTTTCCTTCCCATTTTATTTTGTAGTTGATAAGATGAATGAATTCTAGATTTTCTAGTAAGATGCAAATTGGATTACAAATGATCTCTGGTATTACCTCTTTCTTGGTATTTTCCTATGGAACGTCACAGGGTAGTGTACTCAACAGGAATTCTGATCTCAGATATACCACTGCTTTCTCTCTGACACCAAAAATAATAGGTATCTCTAATGTTTCAGTTTCTTTATTTGTAAAAAGATGTGGTAGGGATTATGAATTCTTAATACCTTTGTAATTCCATCATTCTGTAATTTTCTGTTGTAGAGGGCATTTCTGGCTCATGAAGAGCTTACAGAATACACTAGAGAAAACACCAGTAATAGAAAATTCTGCATTCTCATCTACTTAACTTTGAGCTCATTCAAAAATCTCCATAGTTTGTCTCTCTAGAGACTCTAAGCACATACTTAATTTAATATAGCCCTTTATAAAATGGGTCTTCTCTACAAATCTCAGCTTGAGGCATTTCTCTTGTACCCACACAATACATTCACTTTTACAGAAGCTTAATTTTTTTCCTTTAAGAATTTCCTGTTCATTTAGCTACAGCCAGAGGAAAAGCTAACAATTTGTACTTCTCTTCAGAGGCACTCGATTTACTAAATGTCTTTTAATTGGCATGGGAGCTTGTAGAATGCCCTCTGAGAGACAGTTGGAAGAGTTATTTCCTTAATTATAAAGGTATGGGGAAGATGATTTCACATAGCATCTTTTCATATACAGTAGAATGAACTAAACTCCATGCTTAAATTATTGAGCAGCATCTCATGGAACTTTCCAGGTACTCTATCACAAATATTCTCTTGTTATATTTCCTGTCATAAATGTGATGTTGCAGGTTGAACAATGGAAATAACAAACACCGAATCTTTCTCTTTTTTTCTTTTTTAAAATCAAAATTATAATTATGGTAGGAAATAGAATATACACTAGTTGTGTAAACTCACAGTCATCCATTTGACAGTTGGCCCCATGTCTTTACAGTGTCTAAATCAGTAGCTTTCACATAAGAAGAATTTAATGTATAATACTGAATTAAATTGTCAAGCACTGTTCTATGGCTAAAGTAACCAGGAAAATTAACATTGATTCAATCTTACAAAGTTTTTATCTTTAGTGGTTGTTATTCTTACACACATACTGCTGTGGTTAATGCATTTTAAAAGGCACCTTTGAGAGCAAGTGAGATGAAAAGCTCATTTGTTCTGAAGAGATCAAAAAAGACACCTTTAAGGAATTGACCTTCTACTTAAAATCTGAAAAATAATTGACCACTAGATAGTCAATTGCTGATTAGGTACAGCAGAGAAAGGACAATTAAGACATACACAAAAATATAAAGTAAATGAACATCTGTAGAAAAAATACAGGTTATTCTTGGTTAGAGGCAAGGAGTTACAGATGGCAGCTGGAATAAGTACAGATAAAGCCACAGGGAATGGAGGAACAAATTCTTACAAAACTCCTTAGGTCCTCTTACAAATTTTCTTAAAACAACGTAAGACTGTGTTTGTTACTTTTCTCTCATTGCTGAGACAAAATACCCAACACCCAAAATTAAGGAAGTAAAGGTTTATTTAGTTCACAGTTTATGGAGGTTTTAGTCCATAATCAGCTGGCTCCAACATGCTGTGGCATGGCACAGGGGCAACACTTCAAGGTAGCAGAAGACAGCAAAGCAACAAGAGCAAAATGGGAGGGGAATAAGTCTCTTTTCCTCCCTTATATGGCAAGCAGTCTACCAATCCCCACTCCAGGGTGGGTATAGCAATCACAGCATCTTGTGCTCTCCTCTTGCACAGGCTGAGGATGTTTACAAAGTAAGGACACTGCTACCTTACTGAGTCTCTTAGTCAAATTTCTAAACTTCTCAAGTTGACAAAATGCATCAAACATAACAAAGACCACTAAAGAATTTCTGTCTGGAAGAGGGAGGTAGAGTAGGAAAGAAAAACAACCATCATATGATCAGGTTTTTTATATTGAAAAGACAACATTAGCTAAGCTTTGGTTAATGTCTGATGAGAATGGAAAAGATTAGAATTCAAAGACAATCATAGTATTGGTGACAAAAATATTAATAGTTTGATATAGGGATCTGGCTGCAGCAATGAAACTTTAAATGGCTTACAACATAATTGAAGACTTGAAGGTTAGACTTGCCACTGCATTTTATACAGCAGTGAGAGGAAGGAAGATATCAATGGGGAATTTTAAGTCTGATTTCAGCAATTGGTTAAATGGTTATGTCTTTTTCTAAAATAAGAGAGAGAACTGGTGTTATGGTTTGTGTCTGGATGACCCCTTCATGTGGTCATGTGGTCTCATGTGGTCATGGAGGTGGCTGAATCTAGAGTTTCTGATTGGTTCATTGTCTAGTGCTGGGATTGGTGGAGTGAGTGCTACACCCTCCCTGGGGTGGGTAGCCTGCATACAGTATAGGGGAGGAAAAGCAATGTGTTCCTCCCTTTTTGCCCTTTTGCTCTGGTTGCTTCTGGTATCTGCCACAGTAACCATGAATGGCTGACTCTCCAACATGCCATCCTGCCTTGAAACCAGCTGAGTGTGGACTGAAACCTCCACAAACTGTAAGCTAAATAAACCTTTCCTTCTTTCATTTTGGGTGTCAGGTGTTTTGTCTCAGCAACAAAAGAAAAGTAACTGAGACAAAAGGTCTCATGATAGATCATGAATTATTTTCCATATTGATTTGAGACATCCTCGAATTTACTGACCTTGCAGAAATATTGAGTAGAAAAATTGAATATGTGCTGGATATTGTGGCACATATCAGTAATCCCAGTGTTCCAGGAAACTGAGGCACTGAGGTAGGGGGTATCACAAGTTTGAGCCCACTAAGTTTGGGAAACTTAGTGATTTAGCAAGACCCTGACTACAAATAACATATAAAAGACTGGGGATGTTGCTCAGTGTGAAGGCACTGTTTTTCAATCCCCTGTACCATCAAATAAATAAGTAAATAAATAAATAAGTAAAATGACTATCTGTGGAATGAAAGAAGAAGGATGAGTTGGAGCCATGATGACTTTGAATAATGCCTTAGGTATGAATAAAATATAGTAGAAATTGACCAGAGAACAAACATAAGAAAGCGTGATTGGAGTTTGAGGCCAGCCCAGGCAATTCAGTAACTTAGCAAGACCCTGTCTCAAAATAAAATTCCCCTGTGTTTAAAGTTCCCCTTTTAAGGTGAGGTAGAGAAAGAAACATCAGCAGAGTTTCCCGCCTTTCTGTGATGACTGCTCTCCTCTTCTCCTTGTCTTGTACAAAACGAATCTTGTCATGGGTATTTATTTATCTGGTGAAGTTCAGGGAAAGAACCAGACATTGAGTGCAAAATTTTCTTCTATTACTCACCCCAAAGATGTCTGTGTTGAGAACCTACAAGTGAACAAAACTTTAGGTTTTATCTACAACCAACTGCACCACAATTATCCACCCTTAGGCTGCTAATTTACCCTCTATGTCCATAAACATTCATCTTTAATCAGATTTTTGGATTATTTAATATTTCTGTGAGCTCACCTTTTTGACTGGTTTAAGAAAAGTTGTAAATTAGTAATTTATGTAGTCATTCTTATTATTCTAGAATAAACAGAACATTTTTTGTTTCATTTTTTCAATTCCAGGAATTAACTGAAAGTCCCTGAAACTTACTTACAAGTAAGCTCAGCAAAAAAGAAAAAAAAAAAGAAAAAGCAAAAACACAGAAATATGTGAAAGAGAGAGAGAAAGAGATAGTGATAAATAGAGAGCACAGAATAAGGCCAAAACATTAAGAATTGGTAAATCTAAGTGAAGCAAGTACAGGTCCTCCTAATACTTTTCTTTGTTTCTGTGTTGGTACAGTCAGTGACTACATAATACCTTAAATGGAATAAAGATATAATCTGTTGCATGAAAATACTGTTTTTACCAGCCTCAACCACAATCAGTGGATTGATTTTCTTTATTTTTCCTGTATTATAATCACACTAAGATAGTATTCCTGTTAACTCTATTTTGAAAATCCAGGTTTGCTAAATATTTTATCCACTTACTTCTTAACACTATTTCAAATAGAGCAGAAATGCTTTCAAGTAAAGTCATCACATTCAGGATGTCTCGTGTCTTAGTAATGTTCCAAATAGAAATGAAATGCTTTTAAATAAACTCATCACATTGAAGGTATCAACCAGTCAAAAGAATATTAAATTTGAAAGAAAAAATTAGCCTTTTGTGCAAATGTACTCATTTCACAAATATTTATAGATATTTTACAATGTTTTGTTGATTGTATTAGAGCCACAGGAGAGAATATTATCTCTGCTGACTACTAGGCTTTTGAGTTTCTACACATTTATGTTTTCTTAGCCTTGTTCTTAGTCTCTATGAAGTACAGATTATAATATCTACCTCAGTTTTGAGGATTACTGTCACCAGTATATACCAAAATACTTTGGAAACACTAATTACCCAAAAGCATATTATTAGCATTCAGTTCTAGCTGTTTATTTTTTTCTCCACTTGTTAGAATTGTTTTTGTGACTTTTTCTTCTGTATTTCCTTTATGCCCTTGCCCTTTGTTTCTTACTTTGTTTTACTACTACTGCTTATAGTGTTATAACGTTTTACATCTTCGTGTTAATCAAAACTGTGAATTTCAGCAAAGGCAACACTCCCTGCCTTATCTGTGACCTTTTTCCCTTTGATCCTGGCAGCTGAAAGCTTTTTATACATTCTAATTCTCTTCCATTTTAATAGCTCTGTGAAGCAGTACTATTTTCTTTGATTGATAAGATCATTGAAGGTGACCTGATTTTCTCCAGAGATGCACAATGAATGCAGCATATTCCTGCATACATTCACCCACATTCCACGAAGGGGTCGGGGATTTTAGGATTACTCCATATGTATGTAGTGATCATATTAGAAGAAACTGACTTCTCAGATATTGTGATTATACATGGCTCACAAAATAATATAAGCTGCTTTATTTGTTATTCCAAATCTTAGATCTTTTGTTATTTCATCTTCTTTTATATAAAATAGAATAACAAAAATTTCTGCAACATGAAATACTGTGTGCTCTTTTGGTTTTGTATCTTCAATGAGCTCTAATAACAAAAACTACTCAATTTGGGGATGCATCTTTGTGACACATAGAATTCTGTATACTTAAATAAAATCATATGTCTGTTTGTTCCAGGTGTCACATTTAAGCAGTTTAGAGTTTGCAAAGTGACCTACTTCCATATAGGTATATATTTTACACAGAGTCTACTCTATCCTTGTAACTCCCATGTACCATGCTAATGACTCACTGGTTAAACAGCTACATTATTCATGGGTGTGGAAAATTGTTATTTGAGAATGTTTTATTCTGCTCAGTCAGGCTTATTCTTTATAAGGAATCCAAACAATAATAACATTTATAAAAGACTACTGAGTAGAAAATCCAATGTGTATCTATTTATTTCACACATTTGCAACTTTTCATATACTCCCATTGTGAAACATCTTCTCTGCTGACCATCACCTCCAGCAACCTTATTATACTAACCCCTACTCCCTCATAATCTTCACAGAACATCTCTTCACTTGTTCAATGACTTGTTTGTTTTAAAATAAGCCTCCTACTGTGCTTTTCTTTTCTTTTTTTTTTTTTTTTTTTTTTTTGCGGCACTAGGGATAGAACTCGTGACCCGTGCTTGCCAGGCCGGTGCTTAGGCCACTAAGCTAAATTCCTGGCCCTTGTCTTTTTGAAACAGGGTCTCACTATGCCAGTCAGGCTGGCCTTGAGCTCACTTTGTAGCCCAGGCTGGTCTCGAACTTGCAATGATCCTCCTGTTTCAGCCTCCCGAATGCTGGGATTACAGGCATGTGCCACCAGGCCCGGCTCTAAGCCTCCTCCTTTTCAAAGCATTGTATTTTCTATTTAGATTTGTGTGATTTCAGGGCACTTTTATATTCACTTATTCTTCTACTTCTTTAACTGTTTGGAATTAGTCTTCTAAGCATCTTATTTAGCAATGATAGGAGAATCCACCCATGGTTTTGTGTTGGTATTATAGAAAAACAAATAAAATTACTTTGTCATCTCTATGCATGAACTTTAGTAGTTATACTTCCCCCTGAGAGTGGGAGTCTGACATGGAGCCTTCCTTCTTCAGGTTTGAAGAAAGTACTGCACTCAATTCCTTAGTTTGTTTACAGCGAGTTGCTGGAGAAGTGGATCATACACGTTCAGGATGAAGTACTGTCTGAAGTTATTGTAGAATTCCAGTGACTCTGTAGTTTATCACTTTTGTTGATTCTATTCTAATTCAAAACAGTGCTATTATTCTAAGCAAGGATGGCAAAAATACTGTTAAAATAAATATTGTCTTAGGTAATCAGAAATCTGTCTTAAAACAAAGAGAAACATTCACTCAGATGCTACTGCCATTTCTCTAGTTTTTTTGTTTTCAGCTTTAGAAATATAACTCATACAAAGTGTTCATGCAATTTATACCATATATCACATATTTCATATGGGTAAAAGAACAGAAAATTGATGAGACATGCCTGAATGCTTGTGATATAAAATTATATTTCAGTCCCAGCTATAAAAATGTAATCCAATTGAAATGTTTATCATGCATCTGTGAATATTTTTTCTTTCATGCATAATGGTGTTGCATGGACAATTTAATTTCTTGCTTGTAAAAGTGATACTGTTGAGATCCACAATATACCTTTCCAGTAATACAAGACCAGCCCTATAGGACTTAAGTGGAATGCATGAAATAGATTGCCTCAAACAATTATTTCATCTTAATTTGATTATATTATTCACTTAACTTGCTGAAAAGCATTGGTGTGATTTTCACAACTATGCCCTCCCTATCCTCATCTTCACATAAGACCTAAAGTTGTAATTCTGTGCAGGGCCAGCATGCACTGTACTGTGGAAAAAGAGAGAGAATACTAAATGTAACAGAATGTTGCTAACACCATATTGAAATTCATACTTTGAGAGGAACAGAATTCATTCTAACATTAAAAATATCATCAGAAAAATAGGAATATGGTAAAATAAAAATCTGAAAAGAAAACCAGATTCACCTATGAGTCTGAAAAGATAACATGCCAAATCACTCTATTAAAAGTTAATTTCATTTATTCCAAGATATTTTGGCTTAATATCTGATTTTGATCAGCTATTGATTTTCATTGTATGAAAAGTATGAAAGCAAAAATTTAAATTAAAAAACTAGGTTGATTAGAAGCCAAAATCACCAGGCATTTTGATCAAGACTATATTTTTTCTCCTCAACATTAGTGAATTACCAAACTGTCTCACTAGGGCCAGTAGCCTACTAATTGTGTAGTTTAAAGCTGGATTTAGTATTTTTTGTAATCCTCGATGTTTAATTTGCATACATTTTGGACACATTCCCCTAAAATGTTTCTTAAAATGTTTCTTACATTTTATAAAGAGTCCTCTTTGGATTCAAAGCCCTAATTCTCTTTCTGGCAACCTGCCAAGAGAACTGTTGTATGAATCACTGTATCAGTTTTCTCTGGCTGCATATCAATATTTTCACAAAGGTAGTGACTTAAAACAAAACACATTCACTGTATCACAGAGTCTCTGGGTCAGTAGTCTGGACACAGCTCCACAGGGTCCTTTTCTTCAAAATCTCAGCTCAACGCTGCCATCAAAGTGTCAGCCATGAGTGAATGTGTTTTCAGTTACATGTGGATGTTGGTAGAATTCAGCTCCTCAGTTGTGGTTGGATTGAGAGTTTCGATTCCTGCCTGATTACTAACTGGAAGAGATTTTCTGACCCTTGCCATGTGGTCTTTTCCTACACAGATATTTGCTTTCTTAAAGTATACAAGATGATTAGGCTACAGAGACAATTATTTTTTACAAGATATAAAGTACAATTTCCTATATCAAATCATAGCAGGGTGAAATCCTGGTAGAGTTTTGGTATGTCTCCTCCGAGTTTATGGGTTGGCAACTTTATCCTCTATAGGATAAAATTGAGAGGTAAGACTTAAGAGATGATTAGGCAGAGCCCTCCTGAATGGATCAATGCTATTATTATAGGAATGGGTTTGTTTTTAAAAGTGGGATCCTTATAAATGGATGAGTTGAACTTCCTGCCCCATCCCGTGTTCTAGTGACTGCCCTTCTGACTTCTACCATGGGATTGTACAGAAAGAAATTCCTGACCAGATTCCAGTGCTTTGGTCTTTCGTCGAAGATCGCCCAGGTTGTGGTGCTGTGTTATAGTAGGCCATGGTGGACTCAGATGCACTAGAATTTCTTTGTTTTGTTCTGTTAGAAACAAGTCAAAAATGTCACTCACCCTCAAGAACAGGGGATTGGACAAGAATAGAAATACCAGGGTCATTAAAGGTCATGATAAAATCTTCCCCACCAAACTTTTGCTGTTGTATAATTGACAGTTTTGTTACTTTTTTCAAGTGAAAGTTATAGAAGTATAATGGAAAGGATAAAATCTGTCCTTCAATTTAGGTCTGAACCAGAAATTACAGTGAAGCTAGTGCTTGTTCAGTTGGATGGGAAAATTTCATTATCATTTGTCTTGTCTGGTGTCAAAATTTTTTTAAATGTTTCATTGAGAAGAATGTGGTTTGAGATTAATATGTGTCCTAAGGATGCTGTATCTCCTTTTAAGTTTGGAAATTCGTCTACGAAGTCAGATATTTGTTTTTACACTAATGTCATATTTGAAGGACAGAGGTGAATTTGGAATAAAGTACTGAACAAATCAAAGTTCTTACACAGTACTATAATCTATTGATTATACTGGAATACAAATGCCTCATCATATAGATGTCTGAAAATAAGTAAAATTTATTTCAATAATCCTTGAAAACAAGTCACATAATTTACTGCTGACTGAATGAAGTTTATTGCTTGGACATTATGCATATGTGTGAATGGTCATATCTTTTGAAATAATGTATGATCTGCTAGAACATTTTTACTATTTTTCTCTGTTAAATGTTCAAATTAGGTAATCATATGATGATATAAATTTACACTAATGAATAAGAATGACTTGTGTTTATAGCATTAGGAACAACTTGTGCTTGTTTTAATATTACACTGATATTCATTTGGTTTGAATACTAGAAGGAGTAAAACTGTAACACATAGTAAAAATTGTCATATATACACTTAAGTGTTATCATTCTACTAGGAGCAATTGGTAAGGAATCATTCATAAAATTTGAGAAATTATCATTCTTCATAAAATCTTTACCTTGTAAGAAATTTCATATGGTTTAAAAGTCAATAGAAAAGTTCCTAGAGGCCACAGTACCAAATTCTTTTTTTAAAAAGATAGTGTCTTGCTAGGTAGTTCAGGCTGGCCTTGAACTCACAGGGCATCCCAGGCTAGCCTTGAACTTGCAGCAATCCTCTTGCCTCAGCTGAGTGCTGGAATTACAGGTGTACAATACCTATCCTGGCTCCCAAATTTTTCTCTTTAAAATTACTGGATTTCAGAAGGTTCTGTATGACTTTTTTTAGTTTTATATTTATTTCCGGTTGTTTTTACACATACAGATTCTTATTTCTTCCATAATAATTTTTTGAAAAGAATTTTTATAAAATATGAAAAGAAAAAGAAAAAAATACGAAAGACCTTATTTGGTATCATGTAAAGCTTTGATTGCCCAAACACTATAAAAAGACATTAGAAGCCTCCAGGGGATCCCATTCCACATTTTGTCAACAGATGCATTGGAGCAAAACCTTGAAAATATGAACTACTTAGTCTATGTTTGTTATTGTGAAAGGCCAACAGAAGTGCTCATCTGTGCAACCCTGGCATGCAGCCAGCTTCTGTAAATAGAATTCATGACACAAACAAGGTAGTGCATAGAAAGCACTTACAACAGACACAATAAATGTAATCTGTTGGGAAAACTATGGAGAGCATAATATTTGAGAGCACACATTGAGCACTGCCTGGCTCCAAATCCTTGTTCTCTTCCTCTGCAAACTTGAATAAATTATTTTTTGTGTTTTACTTTTCTCAATTATAACAGTTATTAATAATCACCTGTGTATATGTATTGTTATATAAATGAATAAAATAGTGCTTCCCACATATTAATAATTAATTTTTCAAATTATTGGTTTTTTTAATTTCTAAGGACAGACACAATCTAACCAATAAAATTTGGTCTTTGTAACTTTCTTTCATTTAACAAGCATTAATAAATTTACCTGCTAAATTCAAGCAACTGCACCAAATAATATGAGAAATATTGAAGGGTACTTTGGTGACAGAGGTGTTACTTGTTTAATATAGGAGATAACATATTTGCATGCATAAATGAGGCATGCTGGAGACCAGCCTATGCTACACATGAGTTCAAGGTCTGCCTAAACTCTAAAATGGGACCCTATTTGAAAAAAGGAAAAAGAAAAAAGACAGTGAAGAAAATGACTACATTTTGAGAGGAGGAACAAATTAATTCTATATTTACAGAAGAAGTCACTGAGTAGTACGTAGGTGGTTGTCAGTATTAGCCACAGAGATGGCTGATGCTACTAGAGAGTCACTTATTATTTGAAAGGAAGCTTGTGGATATATGTTGGAATTTGAAAATAGCTTCAAATATAGCTTACATAGCTCAGACATTCATGTCAACTCAAACCCCATTTCACAGCTGGCTTCACTCACTGCAGCTACTCTCCCAAAATTATTTAGGAGAGAAAAATGACCTGCTTTACTTTGGCTATCTTGAAAAATTTTCACAAGAAAAAACGATCTTTGCTTTAGAGTAACACAAATATTGGGTCTTATCGATCCACAAGATCAAACCCAAACGCAAGTCATTTCCCTACTCTGCGCTACAGTTATGCTGTCTTCTTTCTTTCTTAAACATTTCTTGTGAGTTAGGCCTCTTTCATCTTTCGTTTGCAGTGTGAAAAGCAAAATCGTAGCCTCTTTACTCCTAATTTAGCCTTCTGACTGAAAAAGACAACCTGAAATTTGCTGTGGTGAGTTCTGCGCTAGGCCTTGCTGGCTGGAGACCTTGCACATGGAAAGCTTCTTCCAAAAAAAATTAAACATCTGCCAACTGTGGTTGCTTTTCTTAAGTCACTTACTTCTATTATGATTTTTAGTGACTATTTTCCTTGAAGAGATTAGGTAAACTTCTCTTGACAATATGGTTTCTTCTCCTTACCCATAGTCACATGTAGACATAAAAGAAAACATGTTATCTATACAGGTCTAGTTCATGATGCCTAAGAGGAAGAGAGAAAATGGAGAGTGAAACCAATTAGAGGAAACGGGAGGGATAGAGGAGAGGCTGCTGTGTCCCTCTAAGTACCAGCAATACAAGGATTTTTACTTCTTTCATCCACACAGAATGACTTGCAAAAAGCCTTTGTTGTTGTTGTATTTACAATTTATGGGCTTCCAACTGATAAGTTCCAATAGTCTATTTCCCTCTTAAAGTGGAAAACCTTTCTCTGGGAGCTCAGCAAGCTCAAAAAACTGCCTGATGTGCAATAAAGCACTTTTTGCCATAGCCCATGCCAGTTCTGTCCATACTTGCAATTTTTTTTTCTCTTTCCTGCCCTATCACCCCCTGCCTTACATTCCTTCAAGCTGTGGAAGTCAAAGAGGAAAAAATAATTAAGTTTGTGAATACTGTGCAAAAATTATTTTCATAGATACTATTTTTATTTGATCTTTTATAGAAAACATATTGCATTTATATACACAGTTATAGGCTCATGGTGTCAGGCTACAAAGGTTTCATTTCCCTTATCCAGAGTCCTCATTTTATCTTCCAAGTATAAATTGAGTACTTTCCCTCCTGTAATCTACCAGTTGTATGAATTTTACTTTGGGTTCTGTATTTTTCTTGAGGACAGCAATAGGAAGTCAAGGATGGTCTCAAAATTGACAGCAGGGATTCAGCATTTTCCCTGCCCACAATTGGATAGATAATTTATGGAATCTTGGGGAAAGTATAAATGTGGGAACCCTTCTGAATAAATTATTGTGAGGACTCCTAAGCATGTTGTTTTGCTGTGTAGCTGAACAGGTCAGATGTGCATGAGGATGACCCTGCCCTAAACACCTTAGTCTCTGGGCACATGGATGGCAAAAGTGCAGCTCTTATTTGGAACAAAAATCTGTGTAGTTGTTCAAACAGTCTGACTCTGATCTCATCCTTTTCCTAAGTTTTCAGTCCTCTCAGTACCTCTCCTGGGAGACAATGTTATTTTTATGAGACACCTTGCCCAACCTTCCTTCTTGTACAAATGCTCATTTATCTCCAACTGTCCCCACCACACCCCACCTCTCTCTCGTGCAAAATCTTTGATTATCACCAGTTATTCAAGGTAAAGGGTAAAGCAATTGAAAAACATTAATTAGCTCAAGGGTAGGAAAAATTAAATCTTCATAAACTTAATAGCTGGTCTGTAATCTCATAACTGGAAGGAATGTTTCCATTTCTTCATCTACAATGTCTATTCTTATCTCCAAAGCAGGCAGAAACACTTTCTGATAAACCTTCCCCTCAAAATATATTTTTATACAAAAAACATAGAAGATTCATATGTATGACTTGTAGAATTAGTGATATTTTTAACATGTTTGAACTTGCAAAAATTGATAATGCAATAATATTTTAAAAGTTTATATTTTAATTGCATTATAAGAAAGTTAAATTGTCACTGGGTACACAGAATTAACCACTTTATTTTATCTTTCATTTTTATGCTCACTGATGACTGGATTTTGATTAAAAAAATATCAATTGCAGGTTTTAAAAAATTCTTCCTATTTCAACAAACTCAACAAAAAAAAGTGAAAAATAACTAACATTGTAATGTAAAAAAAAAGAATGCTGTCAATGACCAAGATAAATAATGGCCCAAAATACACAGAAAATTCTCAATTTAAGTATAAAAGAAACACTAAGTGGTGTTGTGGAGCTCAGTAGGCATCCTCCCAAGTCTATGCTGAATAATATGACACCAAACTGTTATCACTGTTTTTCTACTAGAAATCTTCCAATTCACTTTCCTTTATTGGCCCAATTCCCAGGTGTTTAGGGTTGGTTCTTTTTCTGTGCACATGTGTGATTACTTATTCATCTAAACTAGCCTAGAGTTATTTCATCTGATTGGTATAATAGGTTGATAGAGGCCTCACCTTGGACTGGCATTTGTCCACACGATATACGAGAAGAGGTTGAAAAAAGCATCAGCTGAACAAAAATTCAAACCCTGAATGGTTTGATTGTCTTCTAAGTTTGTCTATAATAAATACATTTGGCCAGAAGTTACTATACCCATTCAATAATTTCAGAATGGGTACTTCACAGTTTATATATTTTAGAATCAAAATAAACAAAATACTTGAATTATAATCTCCTATGAACAACCCATACCTTCACATTCTGTTTCCCCTCAGGAGATTGTTGATGGCATAATTGTTTTGTATAAAGGTATGTGTAGACATAAACAGATCTGCTAACCTATAAGTTCTTTAAAGTTAGTGCATCTCCAGTCATTTTCTGAATCTTTGGAGGGGCTATCATATTTGCCTGTATTGGCTGAGTACATTTATTATTTGTTCAAGGAATAGATATATAAAATCACCCAAATAATGATTTTTCAAGAGCTGGGAAATTCAAATTATTCAAACCTACTCTGGTAATATATTGCCTCCTTCATGATAACCCCAATTCATTAATAGTGGATAATATGTTTAGTACTAACTGCAATGAGAAACTTTTGGGATTACATCTGAACTCAGTGGGAAAGAACTGAGTGATTGAACAGTAATTTTGAGTTAGGCCAAGTATAAGAATGTTACTAACTCTATGATATTGTGCCACCCACTACCAGTCTCCTCCTTCCCTCCTTTTACAAGCAAATATAATAATCATACAGTTCATATTAGCTTTCTAGTCACTAGGACAAAATACATCTCACCCATAACTTGCAGAAA
>RJWT010019553.1:0-18356 GCA_004365215.1 Cuniculus paca | reverse complement strand
TGATAGGAAAAAAAGGGAGGTAATACTATGTTGAAATGAAATTTTAACTATTGTCAAAATGTCAGCATGATTGTCAGGCTGCAATTTGTGTATGGTTTTTTTGATTTCCAATTTTCTGTGTAAAATATGTAATTGTTATCTGTTAATATTCTTTAAGGATTCAAATATAAGAATATCCATGGTCGTTAGGGGATAATGGTTCTATATTATGTTCTAAGGTGCTTGATATTCAGATAAGATAGTAATATTAAGCTTACTGCCACCATTATAATGTAATGTCATTCATCTTCTCTTCCGGATGTTTAATAACTAAGGTTTAGAGACCAAAAACTAGAAAGATAGATGGGCTAAGAGGACAGCTGGTATTTTGACTCTAGCCCTTTGATGTCAACAAGGACCCAGGACAAAAGAGAACCTCTGATGTGATATCCTATAACTCGGTGAGTGCCCTGTCTTCTGAACAAGGAGATTATAGGACCACAGAGGAAGATGATCAGTGATGTGTAGTGTACCTAAGGAGAGTCACTAGGATAGAAAAATCTCCCAAGATTTCACAGAAAACAACTTGGTCGAGCAATGAACGTGACTCATCCTGATGACTGACGCTGACAAGTACTAAGAGTTGCTGTGCATAGCTCCAAGGTAATTCCTGAGGAGACTTAACTGACCTTGACAGATAACAAGAAATGGATTTTGATTGGTACATGTCTTACTTTAGCTTGATCTTAAACATCCAGCAGAAAAGTATAACCATAAGGAAGAAAGTTGTCTGCAGAGTCCTCCAAACACAACTCCTCCAAATTCGACTGAATCAACTACAAAAACAGAAAAGGGGGAGATGTTGGGAACCACTGAACTAGTGATTGTTCACACTTGGAGAGCCAAAAAGCACAAAGTGCCTGAGGAACGCCCCCAGGCATGGAGGAACGCCCTAAGGAATGCCCTGAGGGCATGGCGCTCCGAGGTCAACAGGTGTTTCAGCTGTGAGAACACAGGGCATGAGAGTGAGCTAGTTAAGCAAAAGGGCTTCATATGTCAAATATATAAATAAATGCATTGCAGTGGTTTTGCAGTCTCTTCCTCCCACCGGGAGGAAGGGCTCCACCTGACCTCGAGCCTCTGTTTCTATCTTTATTTTCTTCATCCTCTCATCATTCCTCTCCCTGGAAACTTAAAGAGCTCTCACACATGCGACAGCTGGTTCTGTTCTGGAAGCTTGCTTGTTACATAAACTTCTCCAGGCCCTGCTGAGAGCAGCTGACCTTGTTTAGGCACCGATGTTTTATCCTCCCCTCAGTGTGGGCGGCAAAGTGTAACCAGCTCCCTCACACTCTGGGGCCTTGTTCTGAGGCAACAAAGATTGAAGCCAATGAAACAGCAAGCCGTGAGGAATGACAGGATGCGTGTTTATTAGGAAGAACAGAAAGATTCCCCCACCTTGTGCGTGTGTGAGTGCTGAAAGGGGGATCTTGTGGATGGCTCAGTCCAGAATTTTTATACAGCTTTCGGTACAGGTGACTGTGACAGAATGCAGGGATGCTGCTAGTTGCTGCCAAGCCTTTGATGTCTGGAAAGCAGGCTGATTTGTTTACAGTTCATCCCTCTAAGTCTCCTTCAGTTTGCTCAGGTTAATAATTCAGGGCCTTGTCATTTAATCCACTTGAGCCCTGATCTTCGGTTTACTCAGGTTAACTCTTTGGGCCCTGAGCCCCATCTGCCTAACTTCCTTCTATCTCCTGGCCTCAAAAGGATAGAATCATCCTAACACCTCAGGCTGTGTCACCAGATTCAGTCCCACGAGGTGCCTCTGAGGTCGTGCCACGTGCCAGCTGTCTCTCAGGGTACACTGGCCGAGGCTTCTGATCTTGACCCAGAACTGCTGCATCCCTCTCCATTTCCAGTGATTAATCACAGTTCATTTTATTTTTATGTTGTCCCTCTCCATTGCTTGGTTATTTTTAATTTTTTAATGTGCCTTTCCTAAAATTGCAAAGGTTTCTGTTTCCTCGCTAGGTGGAGTTGTTGCATCTGGAGTTTGCACTGCTCAGCTACTCTGCTGGGATGAGCAGCTAACTGGGATTGTAAACTCAGCACCAGTAATGAACTAAAGGGATGGAGTTTTAAAAAAGGAAGATGCTTTACTTGTAAGGCGGAAAGAGCAGGAGACAGAAAGCTGCCCTGTGTGACGTGAGGGCCGGGGTTCTGAATGCGTACTCATGGGCTCTTTGTCTCTGGTCTCTGTTATCAGGTTTTGGGGGACCCTTCCTCCCTGGAACTTGTCACAACCTGATTGGTTCTCAGGGTTCTCCTGGGTGGATCCCAGGGCCTAAGACCCTAATCCAGGTGCCATTGCCTTTGTGTACATTCCTTTGGTGGGGCTTTGATTTCCTCTTGCCCACTTGTCCTTGTCAGGGCCTTTTTTGTGGGATTTATAAGTTGGTTAGGTGATGCCTTATGCAAAGGCAAGTTAAAGTTAGTGATTAAGACGATGCGTATATATCTAGTGCAGTAATATAGTGAGTGACCCTGGAGTGAAAATACATATATATATATATATTTTTTTTTTAAATATATATACTAAATAAGAGTTTTTCTTTAAAATAGGTAGCCAGCTCCCCCTTTTGTCACCTTTGCATTACTGGAGGTGGAGAGGGGTGACTATTCTAGTTAGTGCAGCTGGCTTCCTCCTTGCTCTGCTTATCAGTTCTTCTTATCTTTTTAAATTGCTTCCTCTAGTATAGCTTTAGCTCTTTCTGGTCAGGATTAGTTAGGAAATCTAATGAGCCCCTTATATACTCTTTCCTTGCCTACAGAGCCCTTTCCCATACATTTCCCCTCTCTGAGGTATCCATCTAATTGATGTTGGGGGAAATGGGCAGTGACTGATCTGGATGCTCTGAGCTGAGTGGGGTCATTGTTAGGTGGCAGTGGATGGAAGTCTTAAGCAGGAAGAGTTGTCTAATGGGCCTTGGTAGAAGGAATCTGGCACCTTAATCATTGGATCCATATGCACAATCATTTGGAAATTGGCAGCCTCTAGGCAAGAATAAGCAGACTTTGTCACGATATTAAAGCATGTGTGACCAAAGTGTGAGCACTAGAATGGAAAGGCAGAGTGGGGAAGGAGCCGCATCCAGACACCACGCTCAAAGGATTGGAAGAGCAACTGTAACCAGCTGGTTCCTGGACATGTATGTCTACAAGTGTAGCTGGCCATTGTCAGCAAGGATCAGTGATTGGAGCACTCTTTCTATGTCTAGACTATATAACTATAGAAGCATTTGGCAAAATTTTGTTTCTGTTTGCAAACTCTGCATTGGGTGATAAACATGGCTGTGGCTGTCTTTTCCAGAATTATAGAATGAATTAAGTTTGTGCATCGAGGTACTACTGTATTACTTTTATATATTTCTGTTATACTTTTCTGTTGGGTGCTTAAGACAAAGTTAAAATGAGACCCATATTAATCAAAATTAACCTCTCCCTTTATATCGAGGTCAGTTGAGTCTATTCAGGTATTTTTTGGAACCCATGGACAGAGTCTCCATTTTTGGTTGGTCCAGAAAAAAATGACTATCATCAAGAAATCAACCAATAACAAATACTGGCAAGGCTGTAGGGGAAAAAAGAACCCGTCTCCATTGCTGGTGGGAGTGTAAACCAGTACAACCACTATGGAAATCAGTATGAAGATTCCTCAGAAAACTAAAGCTAGGGACCAGGATGCAGCTTAGTGGTGTAGTGCCTGCCTAGCAAGTGTGAGGTCCTGAGTTCAATTCCCGGTACCCGGAAAAACCAAAAGCCAAACCGAAACAAAACCCCCTAAAACTAGAGATTCCATTTGCCCCAGCTGTTCCTATTCTAAGTTTTTCTGAAAGCATTAAAAGCGTCATTCCACAGTGACATATGCACACCCGTTTATAGCAGCACAATTTATAATAGCTAAATCTTAGAAACAGCCCATATGGTCATCAAAAGATGAATGGATAAATAAAATGTGGTATTTATATACAAGAGAATACTACGCTGCCATAAATTGAAATCATTTGTAGGAAAATGGATGCATCTCAAAACCATAATCTTAAGTGAAATAGATGGGACACACCAGTTTAAATGCCACATTGTTTCTCTTGTGTGAGAAGCCCAAAGAATAAATAAGGAGCATAATGGAAGATAGATACTGGGAAGTATGAAAAACGTATTCCAATGGGAAGGGGAACAAGGGAGGGGGGAGGAGAGAGGGGCAGAAGGGAGAAGCAGAAAAAAGATACTGGAAGGAAAAAAATGGAAACAAACCTTGTGTAAGGGGAGAAGAAGAAGGGTTGAAGTGAGGGAAGGAATGAGAAAAAAGAAGATTTAAGAGGTATTAGGTACAGGCACAAATTCCCTATGATGAATGTGATCAATATGTATGACAAATATGTACTAATAAAAAAGTTAAAACATTAAAAAAGAAGGTGAATATGCAGAAAAAAGGGACCACTGTAAATAAAGTGAGAGTCTGGGGACTGAAGGATCGAGTTTTGCGGTAGCCTGGTGCGTTCCTGTACACACTTGGCTAATGATCTGTGAACTCGAGGGTACGTTTGGACACAGTGAATTACAGTCTTCTAAATCTCCCATTCAGACCTCAGTAATCCTGACCTTCCTCGGTGGTCTGTTCCTTACCCATCTCTCTGGGATGGAACCAAAGATTTATTTGAGCCAGATAAAAATCCAATCAGTAAAGGGCTTGTTCAGTTAACCTAATTCTCTTTGCCTCAAGGATCTCTGAGAAAAGGGAACAACTTTAAATGTGAGTATGCCTTGTACCACCACATGGGGTAGCTAGAGTCACATTAATTGCTTAAGAGCAGGAAACTGGCACCAGAGTCAAATTAGCCCTGCTCTTCAGGTCGGGCTGAAGATAAAGGCTGGGAGACTTAGAAAGTTCAGATTTACCCTAGATGGTTGCTTAAATGAATAAGCTTCAGTGGGTTTCCTTTCTCCAGTATGGCTTTCTTCATCTTGTGGCCTCTGGCAGCTGCTAACATCACCCAAGTTGGGAGGTCCACAAATCAAGGACTTTCCCATCCTGGCTGAAATGTGGGCTTTCTCTGTAAGGTAGAGAATGGGGCCATATTCCACCCCCCCCAAAAAAAAATCCCTGCCTGGATCATTATTTTACTTTTATTCTTAACTTCTGAGATCCCAGATACAGACTATAAGTGGAAACTACTCCCAAGACCAATCCCCTGGTTAGTAACAGCTTGATCACACAGAAAGTTTACAGCAGGTTGTTTGGCTGGCTAATCCAGTGACATCTAGATTCCAACTAACTACAGTGTCCATAAAGATATTGCTATAGTTTGAATATGAAATGTCCCCCAAAGGCCCGTGTATCGAAGGCTGGGTCACCAGCTGATTGGGAGGGGGTGGAACTTTTAAGAAAGGGCCTAGTGGAAGAAAGTCAGGTTGATGGGAGTGTGCCTTGAAGGGGATATTTATACTTTGATCAATTTATGTCTCTCTCTGCTTTCTGGCCACTATAAGGTGAGCAGGTCTCTGGCACCCATTTCTACCAAGATGTACTATACTGGTCAGCTTTCCCATTGCGGGGATAAAATACCTGACAGTTGTAACTAAAAGGAGAAGTTTCCATCCAGTTGGCTCATGATTTCAGAGGCTTCAGTCCAGCGTCAGCTTACTCCAAGGCAGGAACATCATGGCAGAAGGGCATGGTGTAGCAAAGCTGCTCACTTCATGGTCACTGGGAAGCAGATCACCAGGGAGGATGGGTCAATGAGATATACACCCTTCAAGGGTATACTGTCTGTGACCCAAATCCTCCAACTAAGCCCCTCCTTCTACAATCACATTCAACTATGCACATCATTGGATTAATCCACTGATGAATGTGTCACTCCCATGAGCCAATCTTCCCCCCAGGAGTCTCTAAGTCCAGTCAAGTTGACAATTAAGATCAACTGGCAAAGGTACTGTGCAGCCACAGGTCCAAAGCAACAGGATCAGATGACCATGGACTGAAACCTCAGAAATCATGAGCCAAAAAAGTTGATTGTGTCGGGTATTTTATTATAATATTGGAAAGTTGACTAACACAGATACCTAGCTTTAAGCTAAAGTATATGGGTTATTATAACCGGAGCACTGGAAAGAATCAGAATGTTCTATTAGGAATTACACATTGTATGAGGAATCCAATAAAGCAATAGTATTCCTCTCAGTGCCTTTAAAGGACTACCACACTGATTAAGCTCCTTAGCATATTTGAATCATGTATCACGTTAAGTTTGAAACTATGGAAAACTGGGAACACTGCCTTTGGGGGCACAGATTCAGTCGTGCAGACTCATTTTTCCCACACAAAGTAGATCAGCGTTAGAATTGGGAATTAAATCAAGAACAGGGCAAATGAATTGCACCAGGCTGTGATAGCACAGATCTTTTCTTGCTAACAGTGTATGGATTGCACCTTCCCTTTGTCATCGAAAGCAACAGGAGCTCTATAATCATAGAGGGGCCTCCATGGACAAAAATAGGCCCCTGATCCATCTCTTACACTAGGAGCAGATCCTGTAGACATAAGGAAAACGTTTTCCCCCAAATGCCATACTTATCATCCAGTGGAAAGTTACAAGCCCTTATCTCACCCAACTGATGCCGTAAAAGTTAGTCTCATTCTTTTGTGAATGGTCCTGTTCACCCTTTATCTCTGCATGTTGAAGTCCTCTCTCCCCAACTCCCTTTTCTTCCAAAACCTCCATTAAATCTTTTGCCTATACATTCATGCTGTTGCCTCAGCTTTAATTTCTATTATCACTAAAGCAAGTATCAATGCACATCCTATATCAGACTTATGAGTGCAGATCTCTAGACCAAAACATAAAGCACTTCTTACTGCCTGGAGACAGCTGGGGATTGAGTGTCCTGCCTGTCCCTAAGCAGGTTTAAGAGGACGTGGACCTCCAGCATGTCATTTGGCTTCCAAAGCAACCAATGCAGAGATATTTTCAGCCTCCAGCTATATGTTCAGCTCGGATTCTGTTAAATTCCAGGAGAGGTATAGTGAGAAACCTCTGGGAAACAGACAGAGACAACAGAACCGATTCTGTAAAACTGGGTTACAGAAGTTTGCAGCGCAGTCAGCTAAAGTGTTTTTCCAGGATTGGACTCCTTTCTGCCCTTCCCAACTCCTAGGATAAGAGATGCCCAGCACTCTGTTCCCCATACTGGTCCCTTTGCAGAGAGTAAGAATCAGGCCCCAAGTTATGATGTGCTTGGAGCAAATGAGTGACACAGCCTCCTTGTGAGCCAGGAAAGAGGGACCTGTGGTCTGGGGAGCCCCCATCCCTGCTTCTACATACCTGACATTCTGCACTATGCTCCTGCCTGTCCCTGGCATGGAAACCCCCTAACCAGATGGAAATAAATGTTTCTGCTCTGTTGGGACAAGCCCCTTAGTGTCTTACTGTGTTAACCAAAGACAAGAAGGGGTCAGTATGTTGAGTCAGGCTTTTGGTTTCAACCATGCCTGAGAAACAGTTTAAAAGCTGTTTCTCAAAACTCATGTTGAAGGTGGCTGCTTCTGTGAGACCACGAGTCCAGAAACCTAACGGTTGCAGAACCTTGGTGGCTTTTTCATTTTGCCAAAACCTCCATTCTACAACTTCCTAGCACCTAGGGCGTTGTCCAGGCTGGCGAGGTTGTGTGTGCATTTTAGCGCCAGTACTTCACACACCGTCACAGATCTAGCTGTGGGGCTTTCGCAGTACGGCTGTTTCGCTCCCTCTGCCATGTGCTTGAATCTCACTTGCTCACACACGACAGCCCTGTCGTTTTTTGCCTGGGCCTGGTTTCTTGTGTCTAAGACACAGGCTGAGTCCAGGAACTATTCTGCCCTCAGAGTGAGACTCCCCTGGGGAACGGACTCATCAGCCTCTCTGATCCCTGCACTTTCAGGCACCTTCTCTGTTTCCTTCCGCCTACCCATGTTTCCCCTGTGTTTGTTTGCTTAGTATTTCAGTTATTTCCACATTTCCCACAAGGTGAGGTGTGTTTCTCCTGATGCTTTCCAGAGCTTTTGCTGAGGAAAGGGGAATGCTGCCTTAATGAAATCTGCCTATTGGGTTTTGTAATTTTCCTTACAGATTTTGTTTTTCGGTCCATATCATTCTGTGTATTTCATGTGTAGGGCAACATGAGAACAATTAATCTTTTCTCAGCTTTCAGAAACTTTTCTTGAAATCTTCATTTTCCTATCAAATCATCCATCTTTCAGTGGACAAGTGGAGCGTGTGTGTGTGTGTGTGCGCGTGTGTGTGAGTGGTAATAGAATTCTTTTCTTTCTACTTTGGAGGATCTATATTTGAGAGATGAGCTGGGAGAACGCAGATGAAAAAAAGCAGGGCACAAACATATTATGTGCATGAGGGCAGGGAAGCAAGCACTTAGGAGTCTGGTGGACTTAGAACCTTCTCTGTGTGGGGGACGGAAGAGACAGCTTGGCTATAGCTTGATCCCTAAATGTTCCTGTGCAGAAGCCTTGGTCCCCAGCGTGATGTCAGGAAGTGATGTGGACTTTTATGGAGTTCCTTAGGTCACTGAGCCCTTCCCTGAGAAGGAATTTAGGGTACTCTCCTGGGACCCCGGGATCTTGCAACTGCAAGTTTCTAGAAGAGCAAACCCAACTCCTGAATCCCTTTCTCTGAGTTCTTGTTTTAGGATATTTATTCCTTCCACCCATGGTCCCACTGGCATGACAGTGTTCACCATTAGACCTTGGCCAGAGGCCAAACCCATGGGGTCATTCAATCTTGCACTTTAAATATTCAATACTGTGAGCTAAATAAACTTCTCTTCTTTATGGAGTTGGTCTGTCTCAGGCATTTCACTGTAGCCGTGCAAAAATGACTGTTGTATTAAGTAGGCAATTTTAGAAAAAGACTAAATTATTTTTAGGGGAGATAAATGGGCCCAGGAACAGACAACAGCATAAGGAAGTTAGTGTAGGCTTTTTCTTTCTTTCTTCCATACCAGGAATCGAACTCAAGACCTTGTGTTTGCCAGGCAGGTACTTATGCCACTGAGCTATATCCCCAGCCCTAGGCTTGGCTTGGCTTTTCTTTTCTTTGTACCAGGGATTGAACTCATGACCTTGTCCTTGCCAGGCAGGTGCTTGTGCCACTGAGCTAAATCCCTGGCCCTAGGCTTTTCATTTTAAAAAATAACTTCACTAACACTGGCTAAGAGGGTCAACACCAGTCTTCCTTCCTGTGATATGCCTCAGTCTCCCCTACTTGATGAGATACATTCACAGCAACTGACTGTCTTCTAGAGGGTCCGGCCTTGAGCTTCACGGGGCAGGGGGAGTCTTCCCCACATGTGTTGCTCTCTGGGTGTTCTCAGGTTGAGCTCCAAAGTGGTGTTTATGGGTGCTGCTCGTTGAGCCCCACCAGGCGTAGGTCTTCTTGCTTTCTCTGCAGGCAGCCAGAGCTCTCTGGTGACACACATTAAAGTCAGACATCCACATGCAGCTGCACCATGGAAAGAATGACTTTCATAGAAACTGGGGTAGAAAAGGTCACAGGGGCCACTTCCTGTGGGTCCCCAGCCAGGCAAGGAAACTCTGTGCATGTGAGATCCATCAGGCTTGGTCACTTAGCACATAGCTGGCTCATGAAGGGTCCAGAACCCCTTGCAAGGCTAAGCATAAAGAGAGCTAGGGAGAGCCACACACCAGGCTTCCGATCAGGCAGGTATGACCGGGTGGGGCCGAGCGCTCTGTGCTTTACCCGCACACCGCCAGCTGACAGGCTGGTGCCTGCTCCCTGTACCAGGGTCTCAGGAGCCAGTAGCTGGGTTAGGCCAGCTCTCATTTTGCCTCATAGGCTCCAAAGCAACAACAAAAGGGAACTGCTCAGACTGAGATCAGCAAAACAAGCTTCAGGGCAGAAACTGGAGAGCTACCACCATACTGTCAGGCCTGCATGTGCTGGCTCCGTGCTTTATTCTCAGAAATGAGCACTGTCATCTGGAAATCTTTAACTTTATTTTATTAATCTGAGCAACTACTTGGACGATAACAAAACGCAATAGATGAATCATTGTTAATCTATTATTTCGTTCTGAAATTCTGTATCATCGCTTTGATTCTTTTTTTGTTTTAAAATTTAAAAATAAATTACAAATAGGATATCATATTATTCACTAATCCTACTATTGGGTATATATCCAAAGGAAATAAAATCAGTATCTTGAAAAGAAAAAATAAATAAATAAAAATGGAGCCAGGGATTTAGCTCAGTAGTGTAAGCGCCTGCCTGGCAAGCACAAGGTCATGAGTTTGATCCCTGGTGCTGGCAAAAAAACAAAAACAAAACAAATGGAACGTGGCCAACATACCCAATAAAATGGTAACCAAAATTCCACAGTCATCTCCCATTTGTGACCCAGTGAGGATTTTCACAGATTCCAAACTTGGGTAAAGGATCTACCCTAAGGATGCAGAGGTGGTTGGGTGACCCTTCTCCTGATGACTTGTCTTGCAAGTAGCCACATTGTGACTTGGCCCAGGGGCCTTCCAGGCTTCATTACCTAATCTGTGCTCAAGTTCCAATGCTCGTCCCCAAAAGAGTCATCTGCAAGCACAATGTGGAGCAAGCAGGAATGTTAAGAAACAGTAGCAAACAATGACCTTGGAGATTTTGCCAACATTCTGGCTCTTTATTCATATTCCATGAATTTCAGTACATTGATCTCAGAAGCCCATGCGTATGTTTCATGTTGTGAGAGAGCATATGTCTTAACACAGCATCGACAGGGGCTTGATAATTTCCAAGGGACTGAAAGTTCCAGACGTACTCCCATTAAATGGTGATTTGGCCAGAAAAAAAAAAAGTGGAAGGAAGACTGTGGGTTTGTCCTCTCCCTGGTGCTGAGGATGTGAAATGAGGTTTATCACTCACACAGGAAAGCAGCATCCCTGAAGAGAAGCCCAGATGAAGCAAGTGGGAAAGAGACAAGGGGCTTCCGCCATGTGGGGGGCCGAGACACGGCACCAGGGGGAGGGCTGTGGCCTGTGGACTGGGGTTAGAGGGTTTGAACTCCTAAAGGTGGGTGGCCCAGCTGTGGGCTGCACATATGTTGGAGTTAAACACCCAAAACCCATCTTTCCATTTAGACAGGAATATCAACAATGCTATTAGGAAAGGGCTTTCTTGATTCTTTGAGAAAATGTGGAGAAAAGATTTCCACACAGGTTTCCTGATCCTGGAGCTTTGTGGCAGCTGAGTCGGGTTTTTTTCTGCTTCCATGGGACCCTGGACTGTCACCTCGGCCCTCCAGTGTCCCAGCCTCTGAACCTCCTGCCGTGTGGTGTCCTTCCTCAGGCTTTCACCTGAGCTGCCCCAGCTGCCCCAAGAGACCGGGTGAAGGCACAAAAGACAAGCTAGGCTGCTCTTTCCTCAGAAATCCCAACCCTACTGGCCCCAAGCAGCGCTGCTCTCAGAACCTGGTCAGTCTCCAAATCCATCTTCACCCTGAGTCTGGGCAAAGGAGGCCAGTCTGGGTGCCCAGAAGATGCTGGAAATGAGGTTGAGAGAACTGAATCTATAGTTTAGAAGACGTGACAGGGGAGAAAGTCATTGAGAGGAAATCAGGGGCAGAGCTCCCACCTTGAGTCCCTCCCAGTGTGTACTAAACTTTCACTGTGACTCATTAGGAAAAATTGTTGTTATTACACCATGAGGTGACTTATGCATAACTCCCAAGAGAAATTAATTTTCCAGTAACTGACAGGATTCTGCCACTGTGTACACTCTATTTCCTAATCTACCTCATTTTACCTTTAAAAATATTTGTCGTCTCCAACTCACTGACTGCGCAACCTGTAACAATGTCACCAGCCAGGCATGGTGGTGGCACACGCGTGTAATTTCAGCACTTGAGAGGCTCGCTGGGATGCAGGAGGATCACTGCAAGTTCGAGGCGAGTCTGGGCTACAAAGTGAGTTGAAGGCCAGCCTGAACTGCAGTGCAGGAAGCTGTCTGAAAAAGATCAAAAAACAAAAACAAAAAAACAAAAAACGTGTCACCAGGCACAGTTTGGAACATGCTGCTTTGCTGGGAGTGTCTGGGCGGGAGAGGCCTGGGGAACAGAGAAAAAGGCTGAGAGGCAGTGGGCCCTGGGGCTTCGTTGGTTTCTGATGAAATCCACTGCTTTCAGTCAAGGTCACCTACCGCTATGGGGGTTGTCGCTTCTCAGATGGAGGAGGGACAGCTCTGCTCCAGGGACACGGGTACCTTTTTATGTCATCTGTGCACCTCCCTCCCAGTTCCCTAAATGCTGCTGCACGGCCAGGATGACTCCCTTGGTGTCTGTGCTTTGTGAACCAAGGGCAGGAAGTGCATTTCTGGGTGAAAAGTGAGTTCAATGTGTTGGGTCGCTGTTTTGGTTTCAACCCTGTGCAAGAAACAGGAGAGGTCATATCAGCCTTGCTGCCCACGGGGAAGGGTGCAATGAGGAGAACAGGTGTTTTTGTTCTGTAAGGTGAGGTGCAGCTGGAGTGGATCATCCAACGCACTGCAGCCCTGGGCCGCCAACTGGACAAGTCAGATGTTCTCTTCCTTGGCCACTGTCCATCAGCTGAGCCTCCTGCCTGATTCAGTGAGACTTTCCAGTTCCCTGTAAGCCCTGGTGTACCGAGGATGGGGCTGCACTAGCTTGTGGCCCTTTGAGACCATTGGCAAGCTTTCCCCTGTTCTGGTCAGAGAACAGGGATCAGAGATGAAGAGTGGTGATAACTACACGCAAACCCTAACCCTAATTAAGAGTAGTGAACCACAGGGCAGTGGGTGTGGCTAATGCAACAGGGGTTGTGAAGGCTGATGGCAGGTAATCCTGAGGGCTTTGCAGATCGTGCGGAATCCTGCAGGTGGAAGTCAGAACGGGAGGGGGCAGTGAAGCCTCACTCAGCCTCTCTGGAAAGTTCCTTTCCAGGGGCGTCATCGGCAGCTCCACATCAAGACCTCTCCAAACTGTGACAAGTGTCTTCACCTGCCACCCTCTCCCAGGGCCAGGGGCTTCGTGCACTTATTAGCATGAACATGAAGAGTGGTCCTAATGTGCATAGCATTGCTAACACTGCAGCCCAGAGCACCATTGTCCCCGGCCCTGAGAAGGGGCCAGAGTGCTGGGTGACTTTGGGAACCTTTGCAGGAACTAGGTAGGGAGGTGCTTGCTTGGTGGTGAGGGCGGATGTTTGGTCCATTTCGGAAGATGGAGCCAGGTGTGGTGGCGCACACCTGTAATCCCAGGACTCTAGAGGCCGAGGCAGGAGATTTGCTACAGATTTGAGGTCACCCTGGGTTACAAAGTGAGTTCAAGGCCAGCCTGGACTACATAGCAAGAACCTGTCTGAAAACAACTAATTAAGAGGCAGAGATTTAGCTCAGCAGCACAAGTGCCTGCCTGGCAAGTGTGAGTTTGATTCTTGGTACCAAAAACAAAACAAGTAAATAAACAGGAAGAAGGTGGAGGAGTTTGTGTGAGCCGAGTCAGTGACTGCATACGCAGTGCCAGAGGCCTGTGGTGTATTTAGTCACCATGATAGTATCTGAGACTCTGGAGCCAGACAGTCTAATACAGCACTTAGACTTCCTAGTCAATTGTCAGATGCCAGGAACCTGGGCTTTTCTGGTAGGCAAACCAGACAGGGAAAAGCAAAAATGATTTTTAGCAATAAATCTGCATGGACTAGATTTTGGACAGAAACAGCAATACCATTTCTCCCATATGGACAGAAATTTATTTATTTATTTAGTTAGTTATTTTGGTCTTTTTGAGACAGGGTTTCACTATGCAGTTCAGACTGGCCTTGAACTTGCAGCAATCCTCCTGCCTCAGCCTCCCAAGTGCTGGGATTACAGGTGTGCACTACCACGCCTGGCACATTTCTTTTTTTATGGACTCATGAGTTTGAAGATGCATGGTGGAGTTTGGAGTTCATGGTGGTTCATGAACTCATTCAACAGTGGTGGCCCAAATATTCCCCCCACTTGTGTCCTGCCCATGTTGGTGCTGCAGGATGCGCATCTGCAAAGACGCCTCCTCCCCCTCATCCTTTCCCACCGTGGGGCCCAAGCCTGTGCAGGCCGCCACCAGCATCAGGGAGCTTCCAGAAGTGCAAAGGAAGTGCCTGTGCCTCAGGGCCCTCTCTGATGTTGAGGTTACTCGCTGTTTGGCAGCAACCCAGGGAGAGATACTGGTTGCAATACTGTGGATTTCATACAGTGTGAAAGAGGGAAAGCAGAAATAGTCAGAAATAGAAACACTCAGGGCTCCTTTCACCTTCTGATCCCAAAGCGACTCTCCTCACAGCAGGCGTAGTCAGGCATCAATCCAGTTCCCAGGAAAGACAGCTTTCACTGCCAGCTTCCACTTCGCTGGGCCGTGACCTGTCTGACAGTCTGGTAATGGTCGTGAACCATTGGATGTCCCAGAAATAAAGCAATTAGGACCATGAAAGTGATCATAGCACTCAACTCAGATTCCATCAGTTGCTTACAAATTTCCAGATACAATTTGATAAGTTTTTCTTTTTTTTTTTTTTCTCATCTTCCCTCTCTGCTTCCATGAAGAGAATGAGAACTGTGATGCTTGCTGGGACATTTCAGCCTCGAATCTAGGGCCGGAAGAGTTCCTGGAGCTTACTTACAAGGCGTTCCATGCATGTGTGCCTGAGTAAATGACGATGAAGAGTTAGAGATTCAAGTTCACAGGCAGGAAACACACTGTCTTTAAAGAATTGGAGTCTGCCATGATTTCACACCATGACCCCAGAAGCATATAATTTCCCAGTCGCTAACTTACTGAAATCAGAAGTCCAAATCTGGAATAAAAGGCTCCTGACCAAAAGAGTTTCTTGCACCTGAGTCACCCCTGCAAGGTAGAGGAGCTGCTGCCTTAGCCTGAGCCTTGGGCTGGGAATGAAGAGACTGCTCAGAGGAGTTTAGCAGGGCACCGAAACACGGGCAAGTGGAGATCTACAGGGTACCGGAGGGAGAGCGCCACTCACTATTTCAAATTGGCAGAAAAAGGATGCATTTGATGTCTTCCTTTTTGCTTAAAATACTTCAGTGGTGGGATGAGGAGTTGCTTCAGGGAGAGAGGATGGTAGGAGCACAGGTCTTCTTTTAGAGACTCTGAGAGCAGGCCCTGCAGTGACAGATACCCTGTGTGCTGCTTGCTCCAGGTCAAGGCAAGGCAACATCCTCTGCAGGGCAGGAAAGAGAACTGCAGACACTCTCCTCACCCGGCTCCTCATCGTCTGAACTGCTGCACTGCTATGACCCTGAAGCTACTCCCGAGGACACGCTATCCAGTGCAGCCCCAGGGTAATGCGCACCGAACCCCATCTTCAATCACAGATGTAACACAATCCACATCTCCACCCTGCAAGAAAACTTCAACCAAATCCCTCCCTGTTCTTTCCTACCCTATTCTTCCTCCAAAACAGCATCCCTTCCTCAAGATCACTTCCATGGTCGTTGGCCAAAGCAGCCCTCATGTTCAGGTATTGATTGACCATCTAGACAGGGTCAGCAAGGTAATAGATAATTTAAACAAGAATATAAAATTTTTTGACATCATGAGCATATACTGGGCACCGCAAGCAAACACCACATCAGAACACATATTGTTCTCAACTTCTCAAAACTATACATTGCGAAACCATAGCAGATATTTCCTTTCTATACAACAGATTAAAACTAGAAATAAATGATAGAAGAAAAGCTAGAAAACTGAATATTTGTGGAAACTAAACAACACATTAGCCAACCAGTGTGACAAAAGAAAAAGCAAATGAAAAACCATGTGAAAAGAGCCAGAAGAGTAAAAAAAAAGCCCTAGAAAATAATTATCTTACTTTTTTTCTTTTTTCTTTTTGCAACAGGGTCTCACTATGCAGTTCAGGCTCACTTTGAGCTCCCTTTGTATCCCAGGCTGGTCTCGAACTTGCAATGATCCTCCTGCCTCAGCCTCCCGAGTGCTTGGATTACAGGCGTACACCACCACACCCGGCTACTATTTTAAATTTATACTCTTAGCAATTTGTATAGGAAGTCAAATAAAAAACAATCTTTGTAAAAGGAAGCAAATACTCAAGAGTAGAGTAAAAATGAATGCTGAATAGAAAAACAATGGAGAAACTCAACATATCAAAAGTATGACTATCTGGAAGATCCAACACGATCGGTAAACCATTAGCTAGACTGATGGAAAGACAAAGGACTTAACTTAGACCGAAAATGAAGTGGGGACACCTCTGTCAGGTTAGTATGGGGTTATCTCTTGTGTTGATGAAAATGGTCTCTACTCCATATTGGGGATGGTTCAATAGTGTGATGAAATGCCATTGAATTGGACATTTTTAGTCACAAATTTTATATTATATGTATCCCCTCCTTCCCCTTCTAGCTATCTGACATTCTCTCCACTTGCCTCCTATCCTCTGGGATGAGCTGTCTGAGGCCAGAAGGAAAATACAATCCAATGATACCAGGAGAGTCATTCTATTCTGTTCTATTGGTTCTATTTTTTCCAGGGCAAAGGAGGGGGAGCAACTGAGAGTAGAAGTGTCCCTGTTTCCATCAGTTTCACGTTCCAGGAGCCCAGTTCTCCTAGCCTCTCCCCAAGAGCTGCGGGACTCATTGTGGGGAGTGTGTGAGCCGAGCCTGCCTTCCCAGCTGGGCCAAGGGTATCTGGAGGCCAGACTGCAGCCCTAGAGTTCTAGTCCAACCTGTGTCGTACGTGACTCTTTCCTTTTCAAGGATGCCAGCCCAGCACTGCCTCGGGAAAGGCGCTCCTGTGTCTCACCCGGGCTCCAATTCAGATCCAGCCTCTTATTCTTCAATAATCCCTAGGCCATGGACCTATTCCAGCTGCCCAGAAAATGCGTGATACGAGAATGTGATCACAAAACGCTGCTGGCAAGACAAGCCAGGGCAGCCTAGTTGATGGCTTTTTGGAAGGAGGTTTGCGACCCTGGCACCGTCTCTAGTCCCAAGGGAACTAACCATGTGGCTCGCCAGGAAGAAAACAGCTGTTGCATCATTGTGAGATCCTCTGAGATAAAACAGCTCAGGTGACGCAGCGCAGTGTTTGATTCAGTGCGCCGCCCCCGTCTTTCTAAGCAATTCTTTTTCAATTAAAATAAATCATTTCAGCTCAAGTGGATCACCTTACACACTACCAGACTGTCCCACACTATGTCCTGGAACTCTGGCCTCCCTGAGAACCACAGCCGGGGCCAGAAGAGCAGGTGGAGAGAGGGTGCTGGCCTGGGTCTGGTTGCTTGTCATGTCCCTCCTGGAGGAAGTGGTAGTGATGCTCGTGTTTATCTTCCATGTAGCCTCTGTCCCCCTTCTGGGACTCAGCCATGGCCACAGGTTCCAGGATGCTCAGGATGAAGTCTGAATCCTTGTGAGCCGCACAGGGCCCAGGGTTGCTGGCCCGTCCTGCCCTTCTCCCAGTGCTGCCAGCTGCTCTTAGGGACACCAGTTTGCTGAGACAGTCTCGGTGCAGGCTCATCTCTGAAAGCTTGACTCCTCTGCTACAGCGTCATCAGCCTCGACTAGGCTGGGTCAGGGGCCCTCCGGCCTCCCCATCAAAGGCTTCCACAACTATCCCTGACCCTCATTTTCCTAACGTGTGGCTGGGTCTGAGTCCCCCACTGTTCAGAGAGGACAGGCTGTTGTCCTCTGCATTACCTAAGAGGTGGCTGGACCCAGAAATGGTCTTCAATGAGTATTTACACCAGGGCTGTAAATGAGTGAGCGCTCTTGGCACAACAGACAACTGGTTGACCAGGCAGGCTTATTTCCCTAAACAGGGAGTGACGCTGAAGGTCAGAGAGGCAAAGTCCCCTCCAGCGGGTCAGCCTACACAGCTGGCTCTTCCCAGTCGGAGCGAAGAGCTGGGATCTCCCCAACCAGCTGCAGAAAGCAGCTCAATGCTGCGGAGCTGGCACCTGTGCTGCTTGCTCTTCACGATGGTCACCTGTGGCGCAGGAACTGGGGTCAGGTGCAAGAGAGGCTAAAGGGCCACAAGAGCATTTGTGTGAGCTGCAAAGAGCAGGCACCACCACCTGCAGGTGGGGCACTGAGAGGCTTTTAAAGGGCAGGGACCCTCGCGGACTCTCTAGAGATGCAGAACCCAGTTGGGGCATAGCAGTGCCAGTGTGCACAGGTACCCCTACAGCTGGGCTGGGGACAATACCTCTGACCCGACCTGGACACACTAGAGCTGGTGCCCAGGGCACTGATGGTGATGAACAGGGATATTTCTCTATATCC